>JASDQU010371740.1:20539-35432 GCA_032191745.1 Picea mariana | reverse complement strand
CTAGATATGACGCATTTAAAGGTTAATTAATTCCATAATCTCTCACTAATTGCTAATTTGTGCACGAATCAAAGGACTGTTGGAACCTGCCAATACAATTCATTTCCCCCCCCGTGCCTCCACCATCAACCCACGTAGAATTTATTTGTATAGTTTCGATGGTAAATTGTTTTGAATCTCACCCATTTCTATGCATGAAGGAATCTGGATCATCCAGAGGAGAGAAACAAGAAGTCTAGGGATAACTTCCAAGGTCTAGTGAGTATAAAAAAAACAATTTAGCAAGTGTTATAGGAACGATGCCTCCAAAGAAACCCACCACCAGGAAATATTTGAGAGCTCCAAATCTATAGGAACTAGAGGTAGGAGAAGTTTCCTCCCCAGCGGTGGCGAGACAATTGGAATTTTCTTCAAAACCAGTGCCTGTCATCAAAACTACCACCAAGAAAGATTTTGATCAACCCTCGGCCTTTGGAGACACAGAGGTGAACATTGGGACCAAGACAGTATTCCCTCTTTGGGAATAAATTTTCAATAATATTAAGTGAGAAGAACTCCCTGAATATACTTCGCATAGCGATCCTGATACGAGAAGACTTGACGATGAATCCCTCTTGAATGTCTGAAAGGAATATCTACAAATGGTGGCAAGAAGGACTCTGGTATTTCCCTACATTGAACTCTTGAAATGGCTTATTGATCACACTAACACACAAAAATGGTTTATTAACAATGACAACATCGGCTGTGTCAGGTTTTCCTTCCATTAGAAGTGAAGAATTATTACAAGCTCAGAGAGCTGGAAGAGTGGTTGAATAATGATTTTTTTTTAGCTTCTATGAGAAGCATGATACTACTAAGGAGATGGCTTTCTGGTGGAGAGAGAATAAAAATTTCACCAATCAGACCTCCGGCTGGTACCTGAAAGCCAACCCTAGAGAGCCTTACATCTATCTAATGGCTCTCCTCTGTAGATTGCATGGGGAAAATGATTGCTCCAGGTTTTCAGAAGCTTGGATGCCTCTAGCGTATACCATGGAAATTTCTGGAATAGGTTTTAACTGGGGTGAAATCATCTCCAAATAGTTGAGCACCTACATCTGACAAACTCAAACTCTGAAAGAAGGAGAAACCCCATCCTTTTACATGGCATCTTATATTCTGGACATCATCTATGCCAGAAATGATTTCGTTGGAATGAACTTAAGCTAGCATACCTTAGATCTTCCGATCCATGATTATTTTGGCATCTTGTTGGAGAACAGGTACAAGAAATACTACCCTCTCATATGCGACCAATTTATCACACATATTCATTTGTTGTTGTTCAAGAAAGAATTCCCAAGGTTGTTAGATGCAACCAAAATGATTATGTTGAAGGTGGGCCACTGGTATATGGATGAGCGTGATACCTACATCAAGGTTTTTGGCACCACTGGGGCACCTCATCTGCTACCTGTATATGTCTCTGATTGAGTAATAGTAGGAGAAATTTGTTATCAGAGCATCCTGCAAGGTTACAATGCTACTTTGGTAAAGGTTAAGAAGCGAGCCTTCATACCCTATGGGTTCCATATTGGTTTCTACATGGTGAAGGACACCGTGCAGGCCAAGAAAGAAGAGCTAAGACAATTGGAGTTTTGATTCAGGACTAGCCACTTTCAAAAGTACAACCCCAAGGGCATGGTTTTGAAGCACGTGAAGAAGGTATCATCTTGCTGGCCATATGCCCACGACAGGTTTGAGGATGAAATCTTAACCGAAAATTCTCAAGACTGGGAAGAGGTGATGGCAAGGATGGCTGACCCCAAGGAAACCAGATTCAAGGCTATGAGTTGGGATGAGAAAGAAACATTGATGGAACAAACAGTTCAAGAGAACATCAATACAAGAGAAGAAATGATATCAGTTGAAGTGGTGGGATATCCATCGATAGCTCAGATACAAATTGGGAATTTCTTTGAAGTTCAAGATATACAGGGAATAGGGGGATCATGTATCAACAAGCCTAGCTATTAATAAAGTGGATGTAGGATAACTTGGACCTCATCATAGTGCCAAAGCTTCCAATTGAAAACCTAGAAGAAATCCCAACGAGGGCGAGCGACCCTGATTCCATAAACCCTAGTAATAACAACGGGTCTAGTAACCCTGATTCCACAAGGCCACCGGCTGGATTTCCAGCAGGTGTGAAGATTCAACCAAAGGTGGGTCAAGTATCAGGGGGAGTAGGTGTGCCTAATCCTTTAACTGAATTTATGAATATATATAGCGATGATGAGAGCCCGGAGACATCTCTCAAGACCCCTGTGCAGATCCAAGAATAAAAGGGACCTGAGAAGGTTGTTTTTCCTGATCTTGAGTTCCAGAAAATCCCATGAAAGGAAAAATAAACTAAAAATGTTCCCAACACAAAGAACCTCGAAGCACCAGAGACTCGAGCTGATGACCCAAAGGATAAGTCAGAACTGGACAACCCAAAAGGAGGATCCCCACAAAAGGAAGTCGGTGATTCAACTGCCCACGAGTAAGTATCAGATCTTTTCCGGACGTATTTTTTTTGCTTGATTCTCAGATCCATGATAAGAAATAGGCAGAGGCTAAGCCCTCGGAGTATAACAAGAAAGTTCAAGAACATGTTTTGGAACAAGTATACACCGCTAGAAATCTAAGAAACACACTTACATGGGGTGATCAATAGATTCCTAAACTAGTGGATGAGTTGATCGACATCTATATGATCTCCTACGATTGAAAGAAGAGGGCCATCATCCAAAGAAACATGAAAAAAATGAGAATCACATTGGATTGATCCGTCCTCATCACCAAAGAGGAGGATATGATAAACACATAAAATTCCAGAACATCTGAGCTCATCAGCACAGGGATGGCGATTTCGGATGCCACCCTAGATAGAGATAAATGGGATGAAAAAAAGTTGATCACCGCCCTTAAGGAGCTATAAAATTTGCACCACTTGGATGAATACTATAATGGAACCACTCAGACCACAGTTTATTTGAGAAGTGACTTTGAAGCGGCTTACAATAGGTTCACACATGAGTGGCACCTGTTCACTGCGAAGATAGTCGAGCTACAGGAAGACAATCTCATGGCACTCACAACTTGCAAGGATGTGGAGCGATGGCATGAAAGGGCCCAACAAGCTATATAAAGACTCGAATACATCGATGTAGTCTAGTAGGGTCGAGAGAAAGAAGACCATGGCATCCCAGTGTTGGGAAAAAGCAGTCTTGATCGTATGAGACAATCGGCTGAATACTAGGCTAAGATGTCCCAGGAACCACATAGGGAAATTCAAAAGTATTGGGAAAAATGAAAGAAGCATTGGGGTAAAATCAACAAAGCAATGAAGGATATAGGACTCCCCTATTTCGGCAACCCCAACAAATTCATCGACTTATGCGACATAATCGGATCACATTCCAAGAAGGATTCACTATGGGCTGAAGAGCTAGCCAAGGAAATCGATATGTTGCTAGGACAAGTGAAAATATTTATGGAACATCCGATGAAGGCTCAAACCATGCTACAGTAGTTAAACACCCATCTAGTGAAGTACCGAGTGCATTCGGTGGAGATTAGAGGATTCTATGGGGCTCTAATGGAGCAACACAAGTTCCCATGGGCCCAAACCTATGAAGAGTTGTTTATCAGTTGGTCTGAGTACGAGAAAATCCATCCTTTCAAAGAATTATCTTGAGTTGATTGTTAAAGAAACTGTTAGAAGATGATGCCACGTGGCATATTTTTCTTTTCTTAAACTACATTTATCCATTGTTTTCAATTGAACTTTAGATTATAAATAAAGGCATCAACCAATTAATTAAGGGTTGATGGTTGTGACAATAACTCTTTCTTTCTGGTTGTTAAGAATTATTTTGAAGCGGATTTGAATTGAGAAGTCCTTCTCAACAAAAGACAAGTTATTTTCATCAACTGCATGTGTGATTGGACGTGGAGAAGAACTATTTCCTATCCTACTTCATGAATGATGTTGTAATGAGTAAGAGAAATTAATTTTGTTGTCAAGTTATCTGGTGCAATGTTTTTGTTGTTCTTTGCTTTAATGATGAAGATGAATCGTTGTGTTATTATGTGATGAATGGTTCTAGTAGATGAATTATTTTTCTTGCCATTATCTCATTGCATATGTGTTTTCTTTCTGGTAGTTAGTATCTCAGACAGTAATTGGATACTCACATGGTTAATGTATTAGTACTAGGCCTGTGGTATAAAATTGTCATCTGCATGCTTGAGCAGTGGGTTATCCCAAGTTCAACATCTTCCCCTTAGTTAAGCTTAATTCCATTTTTGTTTTCAAGTTGGTTTATACTGGCTTACATCTCACATCGGTCCCATCTGAGAGAAAATATACAAAAGAGAATAGTCTAAATTGAAGGAAGATCCTTCACAAGAAAATGTAAATCCCATCAATAATTTGGCCAAATCGCAAGATCTAAAGAACCATTCCACTATTAAACATTGCAGAGTGTAATTGGGCCTCGGTGGTGGGTTTGGTTCCTACTGTAGAATCAAGGGATTTAAGACCCATCAACAAAATTGGTGCTAGAAGGAGGGCATGAGAATGAATGGCTGGATATATATTCTACAGAGTAGTTCAAACATCCTATAGATTCAAAACAACCCACATGCATGGCTAGTCATTCCCAAGACAACCCACACACATTGCGTACTTTTGAAATGAGTAACTCACCCTAGCCTGAGGAAGAACATTTTCACCCTGAAATACCTTACGCTCTTCCTCATGAGGAATTAAATCAATTCAGAAGAATCATAAGAATCTATACCCAATAGATCGGTGCGTTGTCCTTAGCTCCCATACTCCCTGGAAGAAAATAACTAAACAGGCCAGTGGTTAGCACTCCTGACGATGTTTTCGTACACTCAGTAAAAGACTTAATAGATTTTGCAATCACCGAAATCTAAGAACCTCTTCATTTGATACCCAAAACACCAGTCGGCGACATCTCTGAACCGGACTATTTTTCAAAAGAGGAGGAGTTTAACTCAGAGTCTAAAGATATGGAAGGCAACAATGACCATAATGATGAAAGGGGGAACCTGCCTCTAAACAATCAACCCTGGTTATCCATAGATGCTTTGGCCCTCCCAGGACCAGTTCATAACCTTCCTCGTCATCCAAAGAAGTTGCTTCCTAAGTTCGATCCCAAAACCTCTGGATTACCTGAATATCATATCAAGAAATTTATATTAGCGATCAAGCTTATGAACATCCAACATGAAGACATAGTATGCAGACTTTTCCCCTATACATTTGAAAATTCAGCTTCCACATAGTACTTCAATCTGCCAGTAGGATCTATAACTAGCTAGATGAAGTTCTAGAAAAAAAATTCAAAGAAACTACTACGAGAGATCTGATGGCTGATTTGTTTGTTGCCACCATGATTTTGAAAGAAAGGGTCAAGGACTTCAATTAAATATTCACAACCATATTGAACAAGTTCCATCCCGAAGCTAAGCCAACTTAGGAATTGCAAATCAAAGTTTATGCTAACACTCTCCTAGCTTCCATTTCCATGTTCATAAAAAGGGTTGCTAAACAAACCCTAGATGAGAATTTTGAAGAAGCCAAAACGATAGAATTCCAGATGAAAGGGTGTAAAGAAGGCCAGGTTTTGTTAGTTAAGAAAGAAGCTCAACCTCACCCCAGAAGAAGACTCCTCTTGACTAGACTGTCAGGGAAACAAGCATAATAGACTCCCAACAAGGGTAATGGAGACATAGAAGATCTACAATGCATGGTTAAGAAATTATCAAATGAGATCACTGATATAAAGAGAAACATAGGGGAAGGAAACCAAGGCCAAAGGCCCTACAATACTTTCTTTAAAAGGAACCTGTCGTTCAAGGTGATTGAATATCCCCCAACTAAATTAAATATTGATCTAGGGAATGTAGCATCTGATTCTTTCTGTACGTATCACCAGGAAAAATCATTCAAAAGAGACTGCACGTCATGAATTTGATGGCCAATCAATTTATGGATGAAGTATCCCTAACTGAACAATCAAGTAGTTTAGTCATGAATATTTTTGACCAGGAAGAGGTTGATCCACCACAAGATACAGCCATGCTGATATGGGATCCCGACCTGATCATGCCTTCCAGCGACCTATTTGAGTCTCAAGAACCACCCGTTGAGGTCTCGGTAGTGTAGAACTGTAGTAAAGGTCCACTTGTCTCAAAAGAAAACATTTCTACCCAAACTTTGAGAAATAGGACAACCCCCGATTGCTCTAAAACACCTTTTTCTCCCAGTAAGAAACCTATAAGCATCCATACCCAAGAATCGCCCAAACTCGATTACAACATAGTTGAATATTTGAAGAAGTTAAGGGCTAACATATCAGTCATGGACATGTGCAGGATCCCTCAGCAAAAGGACTTCATGCTACAATATTTGAACTCTGTAGACGACCCTATGACTAGCAATGGTCAGGAAAGAAATCTAGCTTCCATAGACCCAATAAATAAACCAACCGTGAATACATGTTCAGAAGATAAGAAAGGGAAGCCTTTTGTCCCACCTTTCCTCTTAACGTTCAAAGTTTTCAACATGAACCTCCATAATTGTTTGGTAGATTCAGGAGCATCTTCCAACGTTATGCCCTTGTCAATTTGCAGAAAAATAATGCCATTCCTCTATAGAGAAACAAACATGTGATACAACTAGATAGGACCCAGGTTAAATTCATGGGGGAAATCAGGGATGTAATTATCAGAATAGCGACACATCCTAAATTTGTACAAGTGATTGATATCATCGTGGTAGAAATCCTAGAGGCCTATGGGTTATTACTAAGTTGATATTGGTCTGGGAAGTTAAATGTGTACTTTAGCACAGACTGGGCACACCTTTGGCTACCACAGAAGGGATACAAGAATATGATCAGAATCGATAGGGAGAGATGTCTAAAACATACGATCACTGATCTAGAAACCCTGAATGAACCCTCGTATACATATTTCCCCGTGCTGAACAATTATTCCTGCGATTCCCACTTTGGAAACTTTTCCTCTCTCTTATCTGATGTCCCCCTCACTCAAAACTCCAAAATGGTTTTTCAAGAGAAATTGTCGATACCAACAGAAGACACCCTCCTCTGTCAAGACCCTGCGTTAGAAGTTACAGAACAAGAGATAGGAAAACTAAAAATAAATAAGCATGAAGAAGAGGGCGATTATCATTCACAAATTTGGACCATATACTTTGATGGATCTAAATTACAGGAGGGATTGGGGGCAGGGTGCATCCTCATTGATCCAAAGGTAAACGTTATTTCCTATCCTATAGACTAGAATTCGAATGCACCAATAACACCATCGAGTATGAATCTCTAGTACAAGGGTTAAAGAAAGACATAGACTTTAACATAAAAGAATTGAAAGTTCTCGGGGACTCGGAGATTATTGTTAAACAAGTAAGGAATACTAAACACTACAATTCCCCACACCTGAAGAATTATCAACAGGAAGTGCATAGGTTAATGGATAATTTTGAAGCTTTCAATATCACCGTGATCCCCATAGCAAAGAACATCCTTGTTGATTCCCTGGCCATAGAGGCTTCGAGGTTGTCACCTCTAGAGGACTATGAAGCCTCCCGGTTCACTATGGAACTACTCTATAAACCATTGATGCCTAACAATGTATCTAATTGGAAGGTCTTTGAAGGATATGAACAGATCATAAACTTCCTAACTAACCAAGACAATTTCAAAGATTTATCCATTGACGATGAGGTATTCTGGGAGAAAGTAATAGAAATTGATCCTCGAATAGGCCATCCTATTGACATATAAAAATCTCACACCATCCCAAAGGGGATAGCTAATCTAGAAAGTATGTTTGACCTAGAAGAACGCTTTAGGGGGCCTAAGAACGCTAAGACCAATAGCTCCTGTCCCCTGCATGAAACTATCAATCTCAGAACCCTGGAAAATCCAAAGAATGTGAATCTTGGCAAGACCATATCTAAATAGGAAATAAAGGCTTATCTTAAATTGTTCATACAATATCAAGATGTCTTCGCATGGTCCTATCGAGACCTCAAAACCTACGACACCTGGATCATTCAACACACTATACCATTGAAACTTGAGATGAAAGTGAAACCTTTCCAACAGAAGCTCTAAAAGTATCACCCATCCCTGGATCCTCTCATGTATCAAGAATTAAAGAAACTTTTATATGACAAGATGATTTTCCAGGTTAGGCATTCCGCATGAGTAGCAAAATTGGTTCCTGTGAGGAAAAATTCTGGAGAAATTTGCTTATGCATAGATTTTAGAAATCTCAATGGAGCTTCAAAAAAGGACAATTACCCAGTCCCTCCAATGGAGCAACTCCTGCAGACAGTGTTTGGCTCGAATATATTCTCCCTAATGGACGGTTTCTCAGGTTACAACCAAGTCTTGGTTTCAGAGGAGGATCATTTAAAAACTACCTTTCGAACCAAGTGGGGAACCTTCACTTATAAACACATGCCTTTTGGGTTAATCAATGCAGGAGCAACCTTCCAAAGGGCCATGGACGTAGAATTTCAGGGACTGATCAACAAGTGTGTGGTAGTGTATCTAGACGATGTAACTATGAATTCAAAGAACAGAGCAGAACACATCCAACACTTAACTCAGATTTTTGAAAGGTGTAGGAAGTATGGTATATCCTTAAATCCAAAGAAAGCCATTTTCGACATCGAGGAAGGTAAGTCGTTAGGTCATATTACATCCCAAGAAGGTATTCACATAGACCCAAAAAAAATTAAATCCATAGCTCAACTCTTGTTGCCCCATAACAAGAAAGTTTTGCAGTCCTTTTTTAGGAAAATCAATTTTGTGAAGAAATTCACTCTTGATTTCGTGGAAATCATCAAACCCTTACAAAAGATGATTCGCAAAGATGTTGAATTTAAGTGGGATGATGAACAAAAGGATTCTTTCAACACTATTAAAATTGCCATATCTCGGGCACCTGTGCTACGAAGTCCTGATTTAAATAGGGATTTCTTCCTCTATACTTTCGCCTCCGACCAGTCGTTAGCTGCAGTATGGACTCAGAAGGATGATGACAACAATGAATATTTGATCTAGTTCATGATCACTAATATCCAGGGATCTGAGCTTAACTATCATGTTGTTGACAAATAGGCCTATGCAGTGTATAAGGAAGTAAAACACTTCAGGTCTTGCATCCTCAATAACCACACCAAAGTGATTGTGCCTCACCCTGCAGTTCGATCCTTGTTTACTCAGCAAGAGATGGGGGAAAGAAGAGGAAATTGGATGGCAGTAGTCCAAGAATTTGATCTAGATATAAAACCTACCAAACTTGTCAAGGGGAAAGGGTTGTGCAAACTCGCAGCTGAAGCCCAAGACCAAACAAATGAAGATTCTAGATGGGAGAATGAAATGGAATTATGGTGTGGTGAAGCTTCATACATTTCCCCAGGGCCTGAGTCTTGGTATAAGAATCTGACCTACCTCCTACACCATGGGGCCTACCCAAAAAATCTCAACCCCAGGGAAAGGAGAGATCTCAAGTTAAAATTTTCACAATACCGCCTCATAAATTTGGTACTCTTATAGATTAATTATGATGGAGTACTCTTAAGATGTCTCGAGCGTGAAGATGTAGACAAAGTCCTGAAGGAAATCCATGATGGCCCTGCTAGTGGGCATTTCGTAGGAAACACCACTGCTCATAAGATACTAAGAGTTGGTTATTATTGTCCCACCTTGTTCAAATATGCCCATACCTATGCCAAAAACTGTAAAACTTGTCAAGTAAGCGTCAGGAGGGAGAAGAGAATGGAAATCCCACTCCAGCCAGTGATTGTCTCTAGGCCTTTTGAGCAATGGGGGTTGGATATCATAGGAGAAATCACACCAAGCTCTTAAAAAGAACACAAGTACATTCTAATTGCCACTGATTACTTCACAAAATGGGAAGAGGCTATCCCTTTGACTCATGTAAACGAAAAAGTGGTGATACAATTCATAGAGAAACATATAATCACAAGGTTTGGTGTCCCTTCTTTCCTATTTTTTTATAATGCGGTTTAATTCTATTCCACCTGACTAACGGATTTTTATTTGGACAAAGGAATCATAAATAGGTACTATGCAAATTATTATCCATGGGGAAACGGGGTGGTAGAATCGATCAATAAGAACCTAGTAAGAATAGTAAAGAAGACGGTTACAAATAACCAAAGGAATTGGCATAATCTACTCTATAATGTTTTGTGGGCTGATAGAGTCACACCCAAAGAAGCCATAAGAAATTCCCCATACTTCCTAGTTTACGAATAGGAATCCATTCTCCCCAATGGGATTTATCTTCCATCTCTTCAACTAGCCCAAGATTCCAATGGGGATCCCTCCTCGGTCATACAACAAAGAATTGATACTCTACTCATGCTAGAAGAAGAGAGAGAAAAGGCTAATTAGAAATTCATACCTCACCAGCAGATTGTGAAAAGGTGGTTTAACAAGCATAAGTCCAAAGAGAAGGATTTTGAAATAGGAGACTTAGTACTGAAATGAGACAGAGAAAATGAGCCGAAAGGGAAACATTCTAAGTTTCTGAATATGTGGCTTGGACCTTTCCAGGTGGCTGAGAAGATTGGGGCGGGAACTTATCGGTTATAGAATTTGAGGGGGGAACCTAATGCCCTCCCAGTAAATGGCCAATCCCTCAAACAATATTTCCAATAAAATAATTTAAAAAACGGGGGGGGAGGCATCTTGTTTTAGTGTTTTTGGGATTTCGAAATGCTTTTCTTTTTAGTTTTCTTTTACTTTCTGGATTTCTGCGCTTTTGAAAGTTTTGTTTAGCGAGACAATGGTTGACCTTAAGTCATGTGACATAGCGAACTCTGTTCTAAACTCATTTCTCACATACAACACAAGAAGCATCAAGGAACTTACGGTTTCTTTAAGGATCCCTCCATCTAACTCATGAAAATGAACAACTTCGAAGAAATTCTAGAAGTGTCTTCCTAGTGGTTTGGTAAGACCTTAAGGGTAAGAAATAAATCAGGAAAGGACTATATGAACCTGAACACAAATCTAGCAAAGGGTCCACCTAACCATCTCACTTTGCGAAATAAATAGACGTCATCCTCTCTCACTCGCTCAAGGAATCATGCCGAAATAAAATGGATATTATCAAAAGAGTGATCAGTAGGGGAGGGCATGCAGATATCTTCTTTGGGGCTATAGATGCTCGCTAGTAGTAGAGCAAGGTATGTGATATCGGGGTGACTCTGTCGGGGCTATGGATGCTCACTGGCAGTAGAGAAACACCAAAGCGAAGGAGTAAAGGTAACTAAGGGCTTCATGCTAGTGAATTCTTTGCTATACTTTTGTAAAAAGGGGACATAAGTCAGGGTTACAGGAAATGAAGGAGGAATAAAGGTCAAAACCCCATAGGCAGACCTAGAAGAATCAACTGAAGGATTTCAAATTGCCACAAGTAAAAGAGGCTCTGATTTAAAACCAAGAAATTTTCTCCACCATCTTTCGTACCAGCCAAGCATGAAGGAAGAACGAAGATTTTGCGTTTGCCCAGTGAATTGCGATTTGTTGAGCACTCAACACACCCTAAAATGTCTACGTAAAATCTCACTTTTTGGGTACCACTTGATCTTTTGGCATTGTCTGATATGAAAAATGTGTCCTTTGCTTATCTCTTTTCTTTCTCATTAAGTCTTTAAAAAGATTGCTTGGACATGTGAAAATCATTAAATTAAAATACGAATATCTGAATCAGAGAAGTGACAGTCAAAGTTTTCATAGACGCGCTTAAGGATTTCAGCATCAGGAAGGATTGAGCCTGAAAGAAAATGCTAGAGAGGATCAAATTTGTCGAACCCCGATCTTTTTCGGCGTCGGCAGACGCAAAATTTCTTTTGTGACAAGCACAACCAAGAATATCGTCGATGACCAATTAATTCGACATCGGCAAAAGGTTAAATAATAAGCATTGAACGAAAAATGAAATAATAATCACCGACCTCTAGGACATTTTCGGCATCAGGAGTTTCGAAGGATGATAACCCCCCAAGAAAATAATAATTGATTTTTGAACGTCGATCCCTGATACTCACCCGGCATCGGCTGTGGCAATATCTAGCTCAATTTAGCATGATTGACGTAAATGAAGTCCTGAATGCAACCCTTACCCATGAGTTGAGTTCTAGGTTTTATTCAATAAGCCTCAAGTCCGACCGTTACCCATAAGTTAAGTTCTCGGCCATTAGTGCTCGATATCTTGAGTCAACGGTGCCGCATCAATGCCATACGATGAAGACAATCAATGTCATAAGTTTTCTCAGGAGGATACCGACAGAAACGTGCATAAGGATACCACCGATTCCCGATCTACCCACTAAGAAGATGACTCGATTGGACGTTTCATCTATGAGATACACTAGATACGATGCATTTAAAGGTTAATTAATTTTAGAACCTCGCACTAATTTCTAATTCATGCACGAATCAAAGGACCATTGGAACCTGCTAATACAATTCATTTTTCCCCCAACTCCTCCACCTTCAACCCACATAGAATTTATTTGCATAGTTTCGGCGATAAATTGTTTTGAATCTCACCCATTACTCATATTAACAGGTTGATACGAATGGTAGGATATCTCCCGTTATATTCTCTAAGTCATCAAAAATAGGGTTATTCTGTGCATGAAGGAATCTGGATCATCCAGAGGAGAGAAACGAGCAGTCCGGGGATAACTTCCAAGGTCCAATGAGTATAAAATAAAAATTTTAGCAAGCATTACAGAAATTATGCCTCTGAAGAAACCCACCACGAAGAAATCTCCAATAGCTCCAAATCTACAGGAACCAGAGGTGGGAGAAATTTCCTCCCCAACGGTGGCGAGACAATTGGAATTCTCTCCAAAAGCAGTGTCTGTCATCAAAACCACCACCACGAAAGCTTTCTATCAACCCCAGACCTTTGGAGACACAAAGGCGAACATTGGTACCAAGATAGTATTCCCATGTTGGGAAGAACTTTTCAAGAATATTAAGCAGGAAGAACTCCTCGAATATACTCTGCATAGCAATCCTGATACGAGAAGACTCAATGATGGAGTCCTCCTAAATGTATGAAAGGCATATCTACACATGGTGGCAAGAAGGACTCTGGTATTTCCCTGCATTTAACTCATGAAATGGCTTATTGATCACACTGACACACAAAAATGTTTTATTAACGATGACAATGGCGGGTGTGTCAAGGCTTTCCTTCCATTAGAAGTGTAGAATTATTACAAGCTTAGAGAGCCAGAAGAGTGGTTGAATAATAATTGTGTTTTGAGATTATATGAGAAGCATGATACCAGTAAGGCAATGGCTTCTTGGTGGAGAGAGGATGAAAATTTCACCAACCGGACCTCTATCTGGTACCCAACGGCCAACCTTAGAGAGCCTTACATCTATAGAATGGATCTCCTCTGTAGATTACATGGGGAAAAAGATTGTTCCAGGTTTTTAGAAGATTGGATGCCTCTAGCGTATACCGTGGCCATTTATGGAATAGGTTTTAACTGGGGTGCAATCATCTCCAAATAGCTGAGCACCTGCATCTAGAAAGATCAGACTCTGAAATAAGGAGAAACCTCATCCTTTTACATGGCATCTTATCTTTTGGACATCGTCTGCACTAGAAATGATTTCGTTGGAATGAACTTAATCTGGCATACCTCAGATCTCCCAGTCCATGTTTATTTTGGCATCTTGTGGGACAACAAGTACAAGAAATCCTACCCTCTCATCTGTGACCAGATTATCTCACATTTTCATCTTTTGTTGTTCAAGAAAGAATGCCCAAGGCTGTTAGACGCATTCAAAAAGATTATATCGAAGGTGGGCCACTGTTATTTGGATGAGCTTTATACCTACATCAGGCTTTTCGATGCCACTAAGGCACCTCATCTACTACTTGTATATGTCCCTGATCGACTAATAGTAGGAGAAATTTGTTATCAGAGCATCTTGCAAGGTTACATTGTTACTTTGGTAAAGGATAATAAGTGGGCCTTCATACCCTATGGGTTCCATATTGGTTTCTACATGGTGAAGGACACCACGCAGGCCAAGAAAGAAGGGCTAAGCCAGTTGGAGTTTCGATTTCAGACTGGTTGATTTCACAAGCATGGCCCCAAGGGCTTGGTCCTGAAGCACACGCAGCAGGTATCATCTTGTTGTCCATATGCCCATGATAGGTTTGAGGATGAAATCTTCACCAAAAATTCTCAAGACTAGGAAGAGGTGATGGCGAGGATGGTTGACCCCAAGGAAACCAAATTCAAGGCTATGAGTTGGGATGAGTAAGAAATAGTGTTGGAACAAACAAGTCAAGAGACCATCAAAAAAAGAGAAGAAATGATATTAGTCGGAGCGGTGGGATCTCCGTCGGTAGCTCTGATACAAACTAGGAATCTTCAAAGTTCAAGATATATAGGGGATGGGGGGGCTCATGTATCAATAGGCCCAGTTGTTGATGAAGTGGATGTAGGATAACCTAGACCTCATCATAGTTTCAAAGCTTCCGACGGAAAACCCAGAAGAAATCCCACTGGGGGCGAGTGGCCCTGATTCCATAAACCCTGGTAATAACAACGGATCTAATAACCCTGATTCCACAATGCCACCACCCAGATTGTCGGCAAGTGTGACGATTCAACCAGAGGTGGGCCAAGTACCAATGTGAGAAAGCATGACTAATCCTTTGATTGAATTATATATATATATATAGTGATGATGAGAGCTCAGAGACATCTCTCGAGACCCCTGTG
>JASDQU010371739.1:13799-33258 GCA_032191745.1 Picea mariana | reverse complement strand
ATATTTGGTCTTACAGTTCCATCCACCTTGTATTGTATATGTGTATACACTAGGAATACAGTGACTCCATAAATTATTATGTATTTTGTGGTTCTACAGTATGATGATTTGATGTAAATTGTCGCAGACAAATTGCATTCTACACCGGACCAACAGGTGGGATGCTTATCATATATTTGGTCACATAGTCATAGTTATGGATACCAGATGTCACACTGATGGATTTTTCTTTTCAGAAAGTGTTTGATATTTTTAAGTAACTGATGCACATCTGTTGTGAATTTCTCCTACAGTTGGCGGGCTACTCAATGCCACGTGTGGGAATGCAACAGAGATGCTCATTGCAGTGCTTGCACTTTACCATGGGAAAATCAATGTGGTCAAGTATTCTCTACTAGGGTCTGTTCTTTCCAACTTACTTTTTGTGCTTGGCACATCTCTTTTTTGTGGGGGAATAGCCAATATGAAAAAAGAGCAAAGGTTTGACAAGGCAAGTGGTATTTTCTAGTTTTTCCTTTCACAAATTAAAACGCCAAAACAAATCCCGACTGATTTCATGGACTCACCTTGGATGTTGTGTTGGCGTTTGATGTGCAGGTTGTTTCTGGTCTCAATTCCAGTCTTCTGATGATGGCTTCACTGTGTCTCATGCTACCCATGGTTCTTCAACGGTTTATGGCATATAGTGAAGAAGCTATATCTACATTAAACCTATCTAGAGTCAGCAGCATCATCATGCTGGTAGCTTACGCTGCATATTTGTTCTTCCAATTAAGGACACATAGGCAACTATTTGGAGAAGGCCAGGTACTAATCAATTAATAAATTGTAACTATAGCAATTGCGCTAGTCCTGGTATTTGATTGGCACATACAAACAGAATATTAAACTTCTATTGCAGGAAACAGAAGGGGAAGAAGGTGAGGAAGAACCATCCATAGGACTCATAAGTTCCATTGTCTGGCTCTGCGCTTTGACTGTAGTTATCTCCCTTCTTTCTCACTATATTGTCGAGACCATTGAGGTGAATATTAATTCCTTTCAAAGGTTAACCTAATTTAGCCGAATTTTTCTTATTCTACTTGTTCGTTTTACGAAAGAGCTTGACGGTTTGATCAGGACGTAGCAGAATCATGGGAAATATCTGTGAACTTTATCAGTATAATACTGTTACCGATCGTAGGCAATGCAGCCGAGCACGCTGGCGCTGTATTATTTGCTCTCAAGAACAAGCTTGTAAGTAGCAAAATTATAGAGTAGCAAAGTTAATTAGAGGTGTATTAAACAAGTAATCTTCACAACATATGTAAATTATTCAGATCTTAAGACAAGTAACCTTCACAACATAAGTAAATTATTCAAATCTTTATTAAGTGCTGCTTCCTTATTTGCCACATTTCAACATCAATTTACCATATTTTCCTAATGATTTTGAAATTTGAACGTTTGAACAGATCTCTTTGTGTTGCAGGACATATCCTTGGCTGTGGCTATGGGTTCTGCTACACAGATTGCCATGTTTGTGGTTAGATATGCATACAGAGGAATTGATTATAGTAGTTTATTCGAGTATTGAAGGTTTTACTTTTCATAAATATTGAACAGAATTTTAATATTAATCACTTGGCTTTGCAGATCCCCTTCACAATTGTTCTAGCCTGGATTATGGGAAAACCTATGGACTTGGATTTTCATATTCTGGAGACTCTTACTCTATTTGCCACTATACTAATAACAGCATATATGCTACAGGTTTGGTCTTGTCACCATTAGAATGTGGATGGTACCCTATAGCAATGCATATGATATCTTAGAAACTTATAGCAAAAATACACGAATATAGAGTCGGCTGATTCATCTTACCCCCTTATTTATGAAGTAGGTCCTGATTTTGTTAATGTAAAATATCTACTCTGCTTTAAATTATATCATGCAATTCTTGTTCAGGATGGAACTTCAAATTACATGAAGGGGCTAGTGCTGCTGCTGTGTTACCTTGTCATTGCGTCGTGCTTCTTTCTCCTGCCAACGCCACTCTCAAAGGGTAGGGATTTACTTGGAGGGATTATCAATATCTTAATCAAATGATTTTCTATATGTGTTTTTTCATTTTTAATACTATTTAATCCTTTATGTGCAGGACATCATCACCAGATGATGTAAACACTCCAATCCTGGATAAAAGAGTTATAACTGAAACAATTCCCAGGGCAAGTTCTTTTATCAAAATGTCAATTGTAATTGTAATTGGGTTTAGCTTGGATGGTTGGGAGCAATGATTGTTGTAATGGCTTTCAATCTTTCTAGTTTTTGTTTCACTATAAGTAAGTATTTGAAAACTGTTTTTGATTCAATTGAATAATAAAGAACTCAAAATGTCAATTGTAATTGGGTTTAGCTTGGATGATTGGGAGCAATGATTGTTGTAATGGCTTCCAATCTTTCTAGTCTTTGTTTCACTTAAACTGTTTTTGATTCAATTGAATAACAAAGAACTATTTTCTATGTGGAAAAAAGTTCTACCATCAAAATATCCCTTAACATTTCCAAACTCACTACTAACATTTTCTAACATAATTGCTTAATATAAAATACAATTCTCATTTCGTCTGAAAAATTAAATTTATTTACTAATTTCTTGCAAATTTGTGTTCTACAGTTCTAGAAACTAACAAGAAGCTGGAGCTTGGAGTATGGTTCGGGAAAATGGGCATCATTTCCATGGGTGTGTAATTAGGAATCCGTTGCTTCATACTCAGAAGGATTCTGAATATTTCAGTAAAGCAACCCAAACTATTATTATAAAACGGCCTTGTCAGATTATGTACAGAAGAACTTTGTAGTTTCTTCTTTTTATAATATCCAAAAAAAAATCAAATATGCTGTGATATTCTTTGTCCTGTTGTGTTTGTTTTGGGATCAAACAACGCCTGAGCTCTCAAGTGTGTTGAGATTTCCTCTGGTCGCCATCAATACAAAAGGATTGAATTCCACCCGGAAGCTTTGGTTTTTCAATTAATTACCAAGCCACAGATCTAAGATCTGAAAGAGAAAATAAATGGAAAAGCTTCAAAGCTTTAGACAACCAGCTCCACCAATAATTTTAATCTGAAAGAGGAAATGAAAGGAAAAGCTCCACTATTAATTTTGCTAAATTTTGAAATGCAATTTATATACAGCACGCTCTCGAATGCTAAAACGACCAGTGGTCATCTTGCAAGTCACAATCCTTGAATAGTAGTACATCATATCATCATAATCCTAGGGACTAGACCCAGCTATGCATCGTGGTAGATAATGTTATTGATTAACAATCCAATTATCAGTTCTACAATGTTAATGTTAACCATCCAAGTTTAGTTTCAGTCTTTTGAGAGCACAATATTAATAATTATAATAATCCAACTCTTAGTTAAAATGAATATTATTTTTCTACTTGGTTTTATCTTATTTCTAGATTTATCAAAAGTGAGGTGTAAATCTCTTTTAAGTATAAAACTTTGAAAAAAAATTGCCTTTCATAAATGTTGATGGTAACTATGAGGTGTAAATCTCTTTTAAGTATAAAACTTTGAAAAAAAATTGCCCTTCATAAATGTTGATGGTAACTATTTAATATAAGGAAGGAAGAGACATGGATGGAGCCATCCACGAGGGAGAGGGCTAGTTAAGGATAGGAGGAGGCAAAGGAGGATGAGAGATACGAAGAGGAAGGCTAGAGAGGGCGTCCCATGAGGAAAAAGGTTCAAAAGCAAGGAAGCTCCATGGAAGAGGGTAACTATTTAATATAATTATCAGTTATATGTATTTTAAATGATTTTGATTATTTAATATTTATTAATATTATTTTAAAAATTTTAGATAACCATTATATATATTTATTTTAAATGTTTGACATTTATTAATGTGATATTTAATATAAAGATTCTTTTCAAAAAGCCCACTTAAAAATATATACATTAGATTTAAGATAAATCTAATAATTTAAGAATGTTTAATCACTTTCATTCTTACTATTCTCTAAACTCTATTGTCATGCAAGTATTAATATGTAATTGCATTTCCATTTGGTATTGCCATCATATAATATGAATTTTATAGAAATATTTTTTTAGTTTTTAAATGAACATTGTTATATGTAAATTATGTGGAATATGGAAGATTAGAATTTTATATAAATATTTTTTTAGTTTCTAAATGAACATTGTTATATGTAAATTATGTGGAATAAGGAGAATTGTCTTGTAATATTTATATAGCATATTTTGTTTATCTTGATTAGTTATATAACTTATGTAGCTAGAAAAATACTCATCTTAAGATAGTTCATTTCAGTAAATATTTATATAGTCTATTTTATTTATCTTGATTAGCTATATAACTTATGTAACTAGAGAAATACTCATCTTAAGATAGTTCATTTCAGTAAAATGAGCCTTAAATGCATTCCAATTATAAGAATGAGCTTTGACTCATTTTACTTCCACTCAATTAATTAAATGGATTAATTTGTTTCTTAGTAGGCAATATTTTTTCAACTTTTGTTGAACCCAAAGACACCTTCTAGTTCACTCTAGATATTCTTTCTACATCTCAATATGAGAGAGATGTGTAATTTATTCACTATAAGTGCAAGCTAATGATGGTCTCTCGTGATGTGTTAGTGACAATTCAAACATGGAAAAACAACAATTTGTTAGCTTGGAGAGATGATTTGAGGTACTTCCACAATAAATTTAAATATGGTGTAAAAATATGAAATGTAGGAAAATGAATTAGCTTTCCAAATATATAATTTTTATTTATAGAAATTGTATATGACTATGTAAAATTTGAGTTTTCTTAATAGTAGTATGCTTTTTCATGCAAAATATAATGCATATGTTTCCATTAGTATTGATGTAGAGTACCTAAATGATGGAATTTTCTTAAAAAAATGTAGAATTGTAGAGAGCACATTATTCTTATGCACTAAATTTTCAAAATTTATAATGGTAATTTGTATATTTTTAAATTATGAAAGTAATTATATCCTTGAAATTACAAGGCCTCATATTAGTGCTAGATAGAAGGGACTTAACATTATCAAACAATTTTTTTTTTTTTTTTTTAAATTGTAAATTTCAATTTATACTAGTGCGACATATAACTTATGTTAGCGCTCAAAAGCACACCATTAAAATTTTGACTCCTTCGCCAATTTTGTCAAAATTCTCAGATTCTTAGCCAAGTCCCATAACCTCGAAACTTCTCCATCAATTTTGATAAGCTCTTATTGATTGTTTTTGCCCGAAACCCTATGGTCGTTGTCCTCTTGACCTGCAAATAAAATGTTTGAATTCTTATCATAATCTGTGAAAGCTACACAACTTGTTAAATCCTCATATTTTCTTAAAGCCTCATTTTGGAAACATGCCTATCAATGAATTTACATTTGGCTTATTATCCCTTTGCTTTCATTTCAAATGTCAAAATTGGTTTTTTCTTTAATCTCTTGAGTCTAGGATCTTGACAATAACGAAAATGGTTCTGATTTTATAATAAAAGCGATTTTTTGGCTTTTAATCCAATATTAGTTTCTCGGGCTTATAAGTTTGGGCCAAAAATAAAAACATTGGGGCTCACGTGCCCAATCTCTAAGTCAAGCACCGAGATCCAAAGTCCACAGTTGTGGAGCACTTGCCACAACACAACGCGGGTTAACAACACAACACACCAAAGTCGAAACCAAGCGGCCAAAGTGCCCAACCACATGGAGGAGGAGCCCACATGGGAGAATTTCCTTTGCACTACGCATCGATTGGTATTACAACCGTCGGTGTATGTAAACAACAATGAATTGGCTCTCCTCGACGATGTGGGATGTAGCCCACTTTGTAAATAAAAACGCAAGATCAAAACCCTCAAATGCAAGGTGTCAAGCAAAGCATATCGATGATCACAGTTGTACTGGCAGATGTTGAAAGAGCTAGCTGCCAAGCTTGCAGTTGTCAGTTGAGCAAAAGATGTTAAAGGCAGAGCATCGATACCATCTACAAAAGGCGCCGAGAAGATTAATGAAGTGTTTAGTTTCTTGCAGATGTGGAGATGCTAGGGTTTCCCACAAGGATTTGGTCGTGTTTTTCATGGGAAATAGGTTCAGAATGTTTCAAGAGTAGGTTGACATGAAGATAACAAAGATTTTGGTATCATACCCTCTGTAGTTTTCACTGTTGGTAAATTTATTTGGGGAACAAGGGTTTCAATCCAGTCGATTCTTCTGTAACAACAACACATCCAGTATGATGATCATTTGCATGTTGATTGCAATATCATTGATGATGGGCAATCAAAGGCCTTCTTTTCCCGTTTAATTTATAATGTTGTGTATTGTGCTCATGATGGATTGCATTGCAGGGCTAGATCTTGATCGACATTCAAGAGGATATAAAGCTGACCATGAAGATCAGATGCCTTCCAAATTTTGGAGAAGCGCCAAATGGTAGTTTGGATTTCAAACTGTTGACAAAGATTTGGTGGATTATGTTGTTTGAGCATGAAGGTTAAAATATCCAATGGATGATTACACAGTGGTCTGTCTCTTCCTCAATAATTCTTTACCATCCGAAACAAAATAAAAAAGAAATTGTAGTAGACACACAGACATTAATAAGAAGTGGTCGTTGTCAGGATAAACAAGAATGCAAGAACAGTGGTTGTTATTGGATTTTTCTCCATTGACAATTGTACAGGTGTTAAGGGCCCCCTTGTTGGTTTACACGACTACTTGATGTTATTCCTGATGCTATCATTCTCTGTTTTTGTTTAACTATAATAAATTTCCTAGATTAAGGCTGAGAGCCAGTTATATGTTTACCAAGGTCGTTGGTCGACTTCTCAGGGTTATGACATGTGTATCCACAATCCTTCCTTCTGCACGACCTTGGTGTGCTTCTTCTCGATTCAATGTTCTGACCATCCTCATCCTTGCTCACATAAGTATTTATTGTTGGAAGACTAGTTGTTGTCATTGATTTCAACCCTAGCCATTGGTTGTAGTCATTGATGTCAACCCTAGCCATTGGCTTTTGGACCCCACAGTTGGTAGAATTAGATAGACATGAAGAAAATTACACATGTATATACAACACCCATGGATGGATAGTATAATTCATGCCACTTCTGGTGGTATGTGGCACATCACGTGGATCTTCACGATTGAGGAGAAATGAATTTTTGCAGATGACAATGTGAATTGAAGAAAAAACTACATGTCAACCCTAATGTTAAAAGGAAGTGACATAAAGGGTATAAATACATATCATTATACATTCATTTTAAACACACACAAGTTTGTTAATGAACAAGGAGATATAAGTCAAATTTCAGAGGAAACATGAAGTAAAGAAGGCTGAATTTCAAGGGAGGATGAAGTCTTTAGGTGATGTGTTCTAAGGTATGTTATTTACAGGTCATCTTACCATTTTCACTATAACTTTGTTTCTAGAAAGATTCAGATGGTGAAATTCATAGGCTATTGAGAAGAAATATCTAGGTGCCTGTGGTAAAAATATCATCTCATTATTCACTATAATTTGGGAGATACACTCTGTGGAAGATAGGGTTTTTGACTAGTCCCGAAGCTAGTCATAAAAAGGTGTTCCGGGTAAAAAATTCATAACGTCTTCATAGAGAATCCAAATGAAGTGAGACCAATTTCATTGGAAAGAGTACGTGATGTATTTTATTTTGTAAGGATTTTAGAATCTTATGTTAAATATTGAGTGCAATGCATTCTGTACAAGTTCTCTCTCCTGAATAAACTAGAATTGAATAAGGTCTACCATTTTCTCTATAACTCCATTTCTGGGAGGATAAGGAGTGAAACTTGGAGGAGTTTCAGAGAATACATTAAGTAATATTATCTATAGGATCAGAGTATTCCAAGAAGTGAAGAAATGCAGAAGTTGAAGAAGTCTCAGGAAGCATTATCGGGTTTAAGTGATGGTTGGTTGATAGTGATAATTTAATGTAAAGTTTTATTATCTCTCATATATTCTTGGGTGGAAGGAAGGGGCAAGGATGGAGAGATCAACCCTCTCTTGATATTGGAGGATTGTATCTTCCTTTTGGAGGTTTATCCCTCATTTTATATTTGGAAGTCATTACTTCCCTTGAACAATAAATATTGATTATTTCTCATATATTGTGTGCTATCACATAAAGTTGTCAAGGGTGACAGGATGACCAAGTCCTTTGTTGCACAGAGTAGCGGGCATATTTATTTTTCAACAACGGAGATCGCAGGAGCAGTTTAGATCAATGACTCTCATGCATTCAAAATGTCAAAGTTGTGCAAGGTTTAGTGACCAGACGAAAGCCCTGGAGTTGTGGATCAAGCACCGCACGTCCTTAAGAACGGACGATCATGATTTACTTCGGGAGTTCAGGCTTTGGGAGTTTCGACTTCTCCACTCCCGATTTCCTCTGGAGTACTTTTCTCCCAGAGTGTGTGGATCTCTGTCGCGTGTCCCTCTAGATTGAACGATCATGATTTACTTCAGAACTTCGGAACTTTCCCTCTCGGTTTCCTCCAGATTACTTTCTCCCGGAGTTGCAGATTATACACCACACGCCATCCAGAGCAGATGATCAAGATTCACTTCGGCACTTCGGGCTTCGGGAGTTTCGACTTCCCTAGTCCCATTTTCCTCCAGAGTGTTTTTCTCCCGGAGTTCACAGATCTTTGTCGCGTGTTCTCCTCATATCAAAGGTCGTGGTTCGTTTCCAAGCTTCAACATTCATTTCAGGCCTCCATTGCACCTGGGCTCGTACTACTCCGTGAGTTATGACAACTCTATATGCAGACCCCCCCCTCGAACTCTAAAACATCGAAGACACGTGGCATCCATCTAGCGCTGACACATGATGCTCATTTCAATCATTTTTGGATATGTCATCAGCCTATTTTTGAGCGAAACGTGTCACCCCTCAGTCCATGACATGTCAGCATAGTGACGTCAGGCCGCCACATAAGCTTCTAGAGATCATCCTCTAGTAAGTGTTCCTATTCAGTGCCAAAATTAGTGCCATCTCTAAGCATGGTTTGAAGGATTTTATAGTTGGCGGGTGAGTAATATTTAACGGGGGCGCTAAAATAGTAGGGCACCCAGGTCATAGATCATGTCCAGATTAACGACCACGCTTCATTATGGGGACGCAACATGCTCAAACGATAAAATTCTTGAGCGGTCCAACAATTTAAACCATGGTATAGCGAAAGAGATATGTGGCAAAAGGTGGTGAATTGCGGGCTCAAAAGCAGTGTGTATACAAACCTCCTTTGACGGCCCCATAATCACGTGTTTATTCAACGTCAAATCAGAGGGTAGGACATAGCCTCCCCCTAGGCGTTGAGCCTTGTCTCGATTCTGAGGAGAAGTCAGTTAATGAGAGAAAGAGATGGTAGTTGAAACATCGACTCACTCTATAAATATAAAGCATGGAGGGTTTGGCTGTGGAGATAGAAGACTGTCAGCCTGAATTACCACAGAGGGCAATTTTTCCTGCAGGCCCATACTGACCAGAGTTTCCTTCTAACAGAAGGAACAAGACAGACAAAAGAAGACATATGGCACTGGAGAAGAGGCGCCTAAGAAACAATACCTGTATACTATTTTGTCTATAAATACATCAGATGAATGATATGAAGAAGGGGGGTCCAGAGGCTAAAGAGCCGTGAGAGTTTTAGGAGCAGGGAACTGTATTTTTCAGTTTGTAAGCCCGAGGGGCATGTATTGTAAAATATTATTTTATTGAAGATTCCTTTGAGTTGTTTTTATCAGACCATCTTCTAAGTTTCAATTCTGTTTTTCTTCTTTTCTAGATGTAGCATCTTTGATTTATGGATCCCTAAGGCGGTAGAGGATCTGTTGTCATCTTGCCCATCTTTCATCATTTATCACTCAGACACATTCTGTTTCTCTTCTTGTTTGGATGTGACATCTTTTATTTATGGATTCCTGAGGCAGTAGAGGGTCTGCTGTCATCTTGCCCATGTTTCATCGTTTATCACTCAGACACTTCTTCTTTTTTTTCTTGTCTGGATGTAGCATCTTTGATTTATGGATTCCTGAGGTGGTAGAGGATCTGTTGTCATCTTTCCCATCTTTCATTGTTTATTATTCAAACACATCTTATTTTCTTTGTAGAGAGGATCTTTTCTTAGTAAATTTTCATCTTTGTGTTAAACCTTTATTTCTTCCCTTCACCATTAAACATCCTTTGTCTCATAGGCAGTTTAAATTCCTTCATTGAGAAGGATACTTATGACTCCATAGCCCAACTGTCCAGGACTGATCTGTAGGGACCTCTGTTACCTTTTCCTTTCTTTTTTGTCTTGTTCTGACTCCCGACTTTTAGCCAACTAAAAACAAATTTAATGTTACCAGGCTTACTCCCATTTGCAGTCAGGGAGTGACTCTTGGAGCAATAACATTATTGGCATCATTGTCGTGGATGGAAGTGAAGATATCTTCCTTGGGAGAACGACAACGAAGAGATCTAGTTTTATATGGTGAATTGAAGTTGGACACATTATTCTAACTGCTCATCTTTCACCATGGTGACTCCACTGGTTTGAAATGGAGAAGATTTTAGCTCAGAGGTATTCTTTCTGTGATTTTTCAAAGGTAGTTGGTTTCCCTAATCCAGTGCCTAGTAGAGATGAATGGGAAAGTAGCCTTCCTAAATTTCGAGGAGAAGAGTGGGATGTACCAACTGAACACTTGCTGGATTTTCATGATTTCATTCAACAACTTGATATCGTGCATGAAGATGTTCAGATAAATATTTTCAGGTATTCATTAGAGGGGATTGCTCATGATTGGTGCCAATATCTTCCAATTGCAAGTATCAACTCTTTGACAGGTTTTCATGCAGCTTTTAATTCATTTTGTAAAGAGTATTTTTCAGTTGAACGTCTTTTTGAGGAATGTTGTGGTGAGTTTTCTTTTCTTTATAAATATTTTGCTAGTCACGAAAGCCAGATTTGTGATGAATCATTTATTATGGAAGAAAACATTTTCCATGAAGATCAAGAGGTGTTGAATCATATTCATTATCATAGAAATAACATAGAAACATCTAGCATCATATCATATGTATCTGTTGTTTATGAAGATCAACATTTCTCATTTGAATATTCTGACGTCGAAGAGCAAGTGTATTATGCAGTAGATATATCTCCTGACTATGAAGCTGAAATAAATGATAAGCTAGTTAAAAAAACTAGGGAAGATTCCTCTCTATTTTTTCCTAGCTTTTCAGAATTGAAGGCAGATTTTGTTTATTGCTCTTATGAAGAAAATTCAGAGGATATTTCTGTTCTTGAAACAAATTTTTTTGGCAACCCTACTTATGATGAAGACGTTGTTTCAAATACTGACCAAAAACAACCAATTTTTTTATGAATATCCCAGCGAAGATGATGAAGAACAAAGTTTTTTCATGGCTTCTTTGGAACCTCGTAACATGGTTCCTATATATGATAATTAGGAATCTAATCCTTGGGAGGGCCATGAAGGAGAAAAGGAAGAGCTACATGTGCAACTTATCTCATGTCCAACACTTATAAATGAGCAAATATCACATGGGATTAGCAAGCTTGCATCAATCCTTTATCCACGTGTACACGCTGATAACATCAAACAATAGGTGAGCAATGATGAAATAAAGGAGGTAACATTTACCAGTTTAGCGTGCCTTATTATAAATTTTATGACCCTGTGGGGTTATACATGGAGTTGAGTTTTCCAAAAGCATTGGAACCTGCAAAATTATTCATCTTATCATCATTTGGGGGTATTCTCAGTGTTCCAAAACATGTTTTCATTTTGTTGTCATACTTCCGTTCCCTTTTATGGACCATTTGCAGTGAAAAGAAGAGATATGTTACCAAACAATTTGGGTCGCTATGGTGGAAGTTTGTCTTCACCTAGCGCATTGTAAAAATTGGTTAGTCTAGGATTGCACATAAATAAAATCCATTTGGAGCATGTATGTTTGTTTTCTTTTTGTAAGTAGAGTAGTGTACATGTCAGCCTGTTGTCCTAAAAAAGATGTATTTGAACTTGACTCCACAACCCAACAACTAAGGCACTGGAACTGTTTGTTCTTGGCAGCTCACAGCGAGCATGCCATCCCATGTGGAGCCAAATGTTATCACATAAAGTTGTCAAGGGTCGCAGGACGACCAATTCCTTTGTTGCATAGATCAGCAGGCAGATTTATTTTTCAATGACAGAGATCCCAGGAGCAGTTCAGATCAACGACTCTCATGCATTCAGAATGTCAAAGTTGTGTGAGGTTTAGCAACCAGACGAAAGCCCCGGAGTTGCATATCAAGCATCGCGCATCCTCCAGAATGGACGATCAGGATTTACTTCGGGAGTTCGAGCTTCAAGAGTTTCGACTTCTCCACTCCCAATTTCCTCCGGAGTACTTTTTTCCCGGAGTGCACGGATCTCTGCCGCATGTCCCTCCAGACTAGACGTTCATGCTTTACTTTGGGACTTCGGGACTTCCCCTCTCGTTTTCCTCCGTAGTACTTTCTCTCGGATTTGCAGATCAGACGTCACGCGTCTTCCAGAGCGGACAGTCAAGATTAACTTCGACACTTCGGGCTTCGAGAGTTTCAGCTTCCCTGCTCCTGTTTTCCTCCAAAGTGATTTTCTCCTGGAGTTCATGGATCTCTTCCATGTGTTCTCCTCAGATTGACGACCGCAGTTTGTTTCCAAGATTCAATATTCATTTCAGGCCACCATGTCACCTGGGCTTGTACTACTTCATGAGTTATGACAACTCTATATGCAGACACTCCCTCGAACTCCGAAGCGCTGAAGACACATGGCATCCATCTAGCACTGACAGATGGAACTCATTTCAATCATTTTTGGAAATTTCATTAGCCTATTTTCAAGCGACACGTGTCACCCCTCCATCAACAACATGTTAGCATAGTGACGTTAGGCCACCACATTAGCTTCTGGAGATCATCCTCTGGGAAGTGTTCTTATTTAGTGCCAAAATTAGCTCCATCTCTAATCACAATTTGAAGGATTTTATAGTGGCCAGGTGGGTAATATTTAACGGGGGCACTAAAATAGTATGGCGCCTAAGTCACAGATCACGACCATGCTTAATTGCGGGGACGCAACATGCTCGAACGATAAAATTCTTGAGCGATCCCACAATTGAAACCATGGTATAGCAGAAGAGCTACATGGAAGAAGGTGGTGAATTGCAGGCTCAAAAGCAGTGTGGATCCAAACCGCCTTTGACGGTCCTGTAATCACGTGCTTATTCAATGTCAAATCCAAGAGCAACACATAGCCGCCCCTTAGGCGTTGAGCCTCATCCCGATCCCAAGGAGAAGTCAGATAATGAAAGAAAGAGTTGGTATTTGAAACCTTGACTCACTCCATAAATAGAAAGCATGGAGGGTCTGGCCGTGGAGATAGAAGACTGCCAACTCGAAGTACCACAGAGGGAAGTTTTTTCTGCAGGCCCATACTGACCAGAGTTTCCTTCTGACAAAAGGAACATGACAGACAAGAGAAGGCATACGACATTGGAGAAGATGCAGCTAAGCAACAAGACACGTCTACTGTTTTGACTATAAATACATCAGATGAATGATATGAAAAAAAGGGGTTCATATGCTCAAGAGCTGAGAGAGTTTTAGGAGCAGGGCACTGTATTTTTCAGTTTGTAAGCCCGAGGGGCATGGATTGTAAAATATTTTGTTATTGAAGATTCCTTTGAGTTTTTTTATCAGGCCGTCTTCTAAGTTTCAATTCTATTTTTCTTCTTGTCTGGATGTAGCATCTTTAATTTATGGATCCTTGAGGCGGTAGAGGATCTATTGTCATCTTGCCCATGTTTCATCGTTTATCACTCATACACATTTTGTTTCTCTTCTTGTCTGGATGTGGCATCTTTGATTTATGGATTCTCGAGGTGGTAGAGGGTATGCTGTCATCTTTCCCATGTTTCATCGCTTATCACTCATAAACTTTATGTTTTTATTCTTATTTGGATGTGGCATGTTTGATTTATGGATTCCTGAGGCGGTAGAGGATTCGCTATCACCTTTCCCATGTTTCATTGTTTATTATTCAGACACATCTTATTTTCTTTGGAGAGAGGCCTTTTGCTTAGTAAATTTTCATCTTTGTGTTAAACCTTTATTTCTTCCCTTCACCATTAAACATCCTTTGTCTGATAGGAAGTTTAAATGCCTTCATTGAGAAAGATACTTATGACTCCATAGCCCAACAGTCTAGGACTGATCTGCAACGACCTTTGTTACCTTTTCCTTTCTTTGTTGTCTTGTTCTGACTCCTGACTTTTAACCCACTCAAAACAAATTTAATGTTACGAGGCTTACTCCCATTTGCAGTCGGGGAGTGACTCTTAGAAAGATACCATTGTGCATGGTGTATTGTGTTGTATTGGTGTAACTCTTCTACTATTGTTCATTTCTCATTGGATATAATTGAATATATAATCTGGTTGAAGTATAAGTTGAAAAAGTTTTTAAATTGTACTTGATACTGATTCACCCCCCTCTCAGTATCAACAATTGGTACCAGAGCGGGTTACCTTCAGTACAATTTAACCATTGGAATGAATATGCGAAGCATAAATGGAAGACAAAATTTGAAATGGGATTCCACCATTTGATGGAAGCAATTTTGACTACTGGAGTAATAGAATGGAAACTTAGTTGAAATCTCTTGGGGCGTATGTTTGGTTCTCAGTTGCATCAGGATACAAGGATTTGAAGAAAGCAAAGACTGCAACTCAGAAAGAAGCAAGAAGGAACAAAAAATTGGCAATAGATACCATCCTGGATGGATTGACAGAATCAATGAAATCCAAGGTGGGATCATGTGCTTCAACAACACACATATAAAACTAAGAATCTTAAAAAAACACGCATGAAAATATTAAAAAATTAAAGCATGTTGAGATTGAAAATAACAAGCTCAAAAACACGCATATAAAACTAAGAAGTGAATTGGGTAGTTGTGAAAAGACAATTGAAAGATTCAATAAACAATTAGAAGACTTTGATAAACTAAGAGAAGAAACCATTTCCTTGAAAACTCTACTCGAAGAAGCAAGAAGAATAGGAGAAGTAAGGAATGTCCAAATGATGAAGAAAGAAGAAAATTGTGAGAAACTTGAACAAAAAGTTGTCTCATTGAGGAAGAGTTTAAGAAACTCTCAAGTGCCAAAATAATTAACACATCTTGGATGCATGGGTGAAACTTCATACAAAGAAGATGCAAATACAAACAAGAAGGTTGAAGAAAGATCTACATAGACAAATTATGAGAAGTGGACCAGGATACCCGAAAGAAGGAATGATTACAAAAGAGATGAATATCCAAGAAGACCTCCTACCTTCATGAATCAAAGAAGCTTCAATCAGTATGAAAGAAACTACAGAAGAGTATATCATGAACCCAAATGAACTACATCACAAAGAAGGTCACTTACTCCTAGGTATCAAAATTTATTTCTTGGTCATTGTTATACTTGCAAAAATTTTGGACATAAGACAATTAATTGCAGAATCAATGAAAGGAACAACTATGCAAGAAACATTAATGGTGTAAATAGAAGATATGGAAATAATCATGGATTTGTCAACAAAAGTTATAATTCATTTTCCCCATTGATGGACAAAAATATTGTATGCTACAAATGTAATTATCTTGGTCACAAAGCACGAGATTGTTGATATATGAATGAAGATGCTCCTATGCTAAATGTCCCTATGACAACCATAGTATGGATAAGGAAAGAGATTCCAAATAATGAAGATTGTCGAATAGCATTGACCACTGAAGAATGTAAAGAAGAAGATGAATGATACATAGACATTGAATGTTCTTAACACATGACCGTGGATTAGGACAAATTCATCAACTTGAAGAGAAAGGGTGGCAATGTTGCAATTAGAGATGACTCATCTGCCAAAATACTTGGAAAAGGTGGAGTAGAGCTTGGAAGAAAAAATGTAAAAGCAAAGAATGTCCTATTGGTTGAAGACTTGAAGCATAATCTACTCAGTGTTAGTAAAATGTGTGATCAAGGATATACTCTCATGTTTGACTCACAAAGATGAAGAATCAAAGAAGAAGGTTCAGGAAGATTGGTTGCCACTGCAACAAGAAGAGTAAGTAACATATACGCCCTAGATCCATGAAAAATATCCAAGGAAGAAAGAGACCATAAAAATGAAGTGTTATTAAGTGCTATATTTTTAGGGGGAGCAACCCCAAAGAAGAGAGTTACCTTTTTCCATTAAACTCAGGGGGAGCAACCCCACCCTTTTCCATTGATGTCAAAGTGGGAGAGAAACCAAGAGAATGAGGACATGGGGAACATGAGTGTTGCCATCAATGACAAAGGGGGATATTGTTGGAAGATTGGTTGTTGTCATTGATATTAACCCTAGTCAATGGTTGTAGTCATTGATGTCAACCCTAGCCATTGGATTTTGGACCCCACATTTAATCAAAGTAGATAGACATGAAGAAAATTACACATGCATATACAACACCCATGGATGGATAGTATAAGTCATGCCACTTCCGGTGGTATGTGGCACGTCACGTGGATCCTCACGATTGAGGAGAAATGAATTTTTGAAGATGACAATGTGACATGAAGCAAAAACTACATGTCAGCCCTAATGTTAAAAGGAAGTGACATAAATGGTATAAGTACATATCGTTATACATTCATTTTAAACACACACATTTTTTTTAATGAACAAGGATATATAAGTCGAATTTCATAGGAAATATGAAGTAAAGAAGGCCGAATTTCAAGGGAGGATGAAGTCTTTAGGTGATGTGTTCTAAGGTATGTTATTTACATGTCATATTACCATTTTCACTATAACTTTGTTTCTAGAATGATTCATATGGTGAAATTCAGAGGCTATTGAGAAGACATATCTTGGTACCTGTGGTAAAAATTTCAGCTCTTTATTCGTTATAATTTGGCAAATACACTCTGTGGAAGATAGGGTTTTTGACTAGTCCTGAAGCTAGTCATAAACATGTGTTCCGAGTAAAACAATCATAACGTCTTCATAGAGAATTCAAATGAAGTGAGACCAATTTCATTAGAAAGAGTACGAGATGCAGTTTCTTTTGTGTGAATTGTAGAATCTTATGTTAAATATTGAGCGCGGTGCATTCTGTACAAGTTCACTCTCCTGAATAAACCGAAATTGAATAAGGTCTACCATTTTCTCTATAACTCCTTTTCTGGGAGGATTCAAGGAGTGAAACTTGCAGGAGTTTCAGAGAATACATTGAGTAATATTATCTATAGGATCAAAGTATTTCAAGAAGTGAAGAATTGCAGAAGTTGAAGAAGTCACAGGAAGCATTATCAAGTTCTATGTGATGGTTGGTTGATGGTGATAATTTAATTTAAAGTTTTATTATCTCTCATATATTTTTGGGTGGAAGGAAGGGGAAAGGATGGAGAGTTCAACCCTCTATTTATATTGGAGGATTGTATACTCCTTTTGGAGGTTTATCCCTCCCTTTATATTTGGAAGTTGTAGCTTCCCTTGGAAGTCATTACTTCCCTTGAACAATAACTATTGATTATTTCTCATATATTGTGCATGGTGTATTGTGGTGTATTGGTGTAACTCTTCTACTATTGTTCATTTCTCATTGGATATAATTGAATATATAATTTGGTTGAAGTATAGGTTGAAAAAGTTTTTAAATTGTACTTGATACTGATTCACCCCCCTCTTAGTATCAACACTTATGCCATATTCATCCGATCCTAATATGTTTTGTTAGCTTCTTCAAATAGTTAGTGTGCCTGTTGAAGGGTATCCAACTAAAATAATACCAGATTGGGGATGGATGAAATTTCTAGTCATATTTTGAGACCCACAAGCCCGTCGAAAACATAGGAGACATTATGGTTCAACACTCTGAAGCGAGTTGGTGGTGGTTGCAATGATATTGTTCATATGCTTGTTGCAATGCTCACAACAATGCATAAATTCATTGAAGATAAACAACAGTTGGAGGATAGAAAGAAACATGTCTCTATAAATGAGACACCTGGAACCTAATCCTCAAGCCTTCGAGTTTTTCAAAGTCTTATCCTTATGATATATTTAGAAATAGTTCCACAATTTAAGGCATGATTCCAACATTTGATGTGCATCAAAAAACAATTTGAAGATGAAAAACAATATTTGCCAAGCAAACCCATATTCAAGGAGATAAGGTAGCAGTCAAAGGCATCCAAAGGCACAGGTGGCAGAATAACTGATAAGATGAATCTAGATTGCAAATTTCTAGGCATTGAATTAGCAACTAATCAAGGCTTAATTTCCAACAAACAAAGTCAGTTGGAGGACAAAACTCTTGGCAGGAGTGAATGGTAGTCGAAGATGCATGTAGATTTGAGGATTATTGACAAAAACAACTTTCTTGCAATCAGTTCGAGATGGTTTCTATTGCTAGTTTATAGATCATTTMTGTTTCTAAAAATTAGCAACATTTTTTGTTGATGTAATTCCATATAAATTATGTCATTTGTAATAGAAAGAGGTTCAGTTGTTAAAGACCCGAGAGGGTTTTAGGAGCAGAGAATATGATTGTTTATTCGGTTTGTAAGCCTGAGGGGCATGGGATGTAATCTAGGATGTTATTGAAGATTCATCAGAGCTAGTTTATCAGAATGTCTTCTATGTTTTCTATTCTGTTCTTCTTCTTGTTTAAATGTATTATCTTTGATTTATGGATTCCTGAGGAAACAAAAGATCTGCGGTAAACTTTCCCATATTTCAATGTTTACTATTCAAACACATCTAAATTCTCTTTGCAGAGAGGATCATTGCTTAGTAAATTTTCATCTTTATGTTAAGTATTTTATTCTTCCCTTCATCATTAAACAAATCCTTTCTCTGATAGGCAGTTTTAATGCCTTAAATGAGCATAATACTTATGAATCCATTGCCCATTGGTCCGTGACTGATCTGCAATGACCTCTGTTATCTTTTCCTTTCTTTAAAGTCTTACTGGTTGCTAATTTTAAACCTATTCAAAACAAATTCTATGTTACCAAGTTTACTCCCATTTGCAGTCTGGGAGTGACTCTTGGAGTGATAACAACTTATTTTTAAAACGATTAAGGGAAAAAATGTTATACCTTATAAAAAACTAACATAAAAAATAGAAATATTGAGAGGTATTTAGAAAAATAGAGGTTTTAATGTACAAGTGATTACATCCTTGAAATTACAAGGCCTATGTTAGTGCTAGGTACAAAGGTATTAACATTATTAAACATTTTTTTTTAAGACTATAGATTTCAATCTATACTAGTGGGACTTATAAAAAATTATATAAAAATGAAA
>JASDQU010371738.1:134745-145755 GCA_032191745.1 Picea mariana | reverse complement strand
TGAGAGGGACGAGAGGGAGAAAGAGAGGGGGGGTAGAGAGAGGGATAGTAAGAGGAAGGGAAGTAGAGAGGGAGACATAAAAGGGGGGTAGCAAGATAATGAGAGGAAAGGGGGGATATAGAGGGATATAGAGAGGGGGAATAGAGAGAGAAAGAGGGGTAGAGAGAGTGAGACTAAGACTAACAACGACGAGAGAGAGAAAAGGTCGAATAGAGGTGGAAGAAAGAGGGGGGAAAGGGACAAAGGGGCAGATAAAATGAGAGAGAGAGTGGAAGAGTGGGGGGATACAAAGGGAGTGGGTGTGAGAGTATGAGGCATGTCAAGGTAAGGTCTAGCTCTAGGTCTTTCCATTCCTTATGATGTCTAAATCTTGCCATGTCTAGGTCTTACGAAGTATAGGAATGTGAGTGAGAGAGAGGGATATAGACAGGGGGGTAGAGAGGGAGAGTAACAATGAGAAAGAGAGGGGGGGGTATATGTAGGAGAGGGAGGACAAAGATAGAGAATGAAGGAAATGATTTTTAGGAGTGTGTGCACGCTTGTTTGAATTAAAAAAATTTGGGTGGGATTGACAAGGTGTATGCTGACTTGGTTAGCTCGTATTTATGTTTGGGATGACAAACCTAGTGGTTCGGTCTACAAATTCATAAAAACTTCCATTTTTGTGAATACACCTCTATATCTATGTTAAAAAATTCAGTTGTTGATGAAATTATAGACATAGATTGAATCGGATATGCAGATTTCATGTAACATCTCACTCTTGCGCACACTGCGCGAACTTATTCCTTGAGGACACTTTCTTGCAAGTGATCCAGATTATTATACTAATGGTCGTTGATTATGATTATGAGGAATTATGGATGTGATTATATGTTATTTTTTTGTATTGACTTAGACAAGTGCTATTGACTCATTTCTCCTGAGTGTGCAGGATTTCGGACCTCAAGGATGCGGAGGCATCGATGAAACCCTTGGACTCTGGATCGAGTCAGGGAGTGGACTATTGGGATTTGATTGTTCTATATATGACTTATGTGCATATGATTAGATGTTATTATTATGGATGTTATTCTTACATGATTCGTTGATGATGCAGGTTGACGATATTTTTCTGACTAGACTCACATCTGGAGTAGAGGCGTCACGCACGACTACCAGAGACGTTGAGGGAGAGGTACGGACGCAGCCCTGCCACAACCTACTAGCACTCTCGTCATGGCTCGAACTGTAGGTTAAAGACTATCTAGTTCGAGAAGACCCAAGATGTCATGAGGGTAGACTGTGATAGTCACTCACAATGATTCCAAGGGGCGCACAATAAGGCAGAGGCCCTTAGTCTCCCACAAAATCACCTGACGGAGTATTGACTCCAGGGGTTTTTGATGTCTACAAAGTCAGTTAAGAGGTGAGTGGCACCGTTGGAGCACGTGGTGCATCCTGAAGGGCACGTCGCGCAAGAAAAACACAATGAGGGGAGTGGCACCCTTGGAGCATGTAGTGCGTTCTGAAGGGCACATCTCGCAAGAGAAACAGAAGGAAGCGAGTGGAACCCTTGGAGCACCTAGTGTGTGCTGAAGGGCACGTCGCGTTGTTAAATAATAAGTGAATAAACCTAGATGGCCTTAGAACGAATATTGTGATAAGAAATATTTAAAAACAAATTTCCCTAATAAAATGTCGCCCAGCCTCGATAATTAAAATATAGTTCTAAAGTAATACTTGTGGTAAAAATAAAAATAATAATAATCATCTTTAAACATGTGACGAAAAGGGGGTAAGAAACTTGATTAAATTATTGAAATCAAATTATTGAGAGATAAAAAATTTAAAAGGGAAATGATTGTTTTGTTACACATGCTAATTAAAATTTATTAATTAAAAAAAAAGAAAAAGGGGAAAAAAGGATAATTTTCTACACTTACTAATTTGAGTTTTAAATGAAAAGGGAAGGAGGTAGGAAAAAGCGGGAACATAAAGAGAAAGGGAAACATAAGGAAAAAGAAGAAAGACTAACTTAGTAAGGTATTTTGCATTTAAGAACTTTCTAAATTGAACTCAACTAGTGAATTAGTAAGGGGGTAAGTCATTAAAATGTGTAAGGGAATATGGGGACACCTAGGAGAGATTCTAGGAATGCTTTTAGGCGGGTGAGGGAAATAGGATTAATTAATTAATTAATGAAATTAATTTATGGTGCAATGAAAGGGATGGGTGACACATGTACGGGGAGGATTTTTATGAATTAAATTATTGAACATTAAATTAAATGGGATTTTGGGAAAGTAAACGACCTAGAAACTCTATATAAAGGAGGGAGGAGGAGGAGGATGGATCTTTGGGTCATGTGTAACGTTACGCTGCAGAATTTTAGACTTGACTGACTTAGCTTGTGGGAGTTGGGATTCCCAACTCGGTGAAAAGTGGTAGCTCGGCCTTGTGAGGCGAGCTGGGAGCTAGTTGATCTCTGGTTTAGTGTGTGTGGCCCCTTTGCAGCACGAGGATCTAAGGGGGAAGAAGAGTATCCCTAGCGTTGGTTGGGAGGTACCGGTGAAGTCTCATCGGTCGGCAAGCGGGAGTTGCATGGAGCATGCGGGACAATGAATCAGAGCAGACGACTTGGACTATGGTATGCTTACTTTTATTTTGCATGATATATTATTATTATACCTTACGCTTTCATATCTATACTTTTAACTGGGTAAAGAAAATGTATGACTTAGCATTTTAATTAAGAACTTAATTTCTCCATAGCCTTAAGCTCGTTGCTTGACTTGATTCCCTTGGCATTCGATCCTTGATGATATGACTGTCTGGTTGGTTTATTAATTTTTATGAAGAGTTTATGCTTGGTCTTCGTCCTCATCCCTAGTTCATCAATCCACGCCTGAGCAGTCGGCCAGGATCCGAATCGACGACCATCACTTCAGTGCACAGTGACCTATAGATTATAATTCCCTTCTTTTATGTGTGTGGATGATGAGCGAATGATGTTTCTTCCCAGCCGGCTTCCCCTGTTGATTGATCTAGGTTGATTGATTGTCTTGTGCCTTCTTGCATTTGGCCACCTTTGTGCTTTTTTCATCTTCGATCATTGTGATTTTAATGACCTCGTTTCTTATTATTTGTATTGTGTTTTAATCTTTTATTATTATGTGATGGTCGAATGCTATTACTCCTACTACTACGTTCTTCCCCTACGTTTTACCTAAGTCTTGATGGACAAATTTATTTTATCTCTTTACTTCAAAATTTTATTCCTCACCACTAGCGAATTTCGCTCTGCAATTTCACACATTGATTGTAAAAAAAAACTTTCCTCTGCAATCTCGTTGTGTTTTAAGGCGAATTCACCATTTTCTTGGACAACATTTTTCTTGACTGTTGTGCCGGCTTTTTTATCAACCATGGATTCACCAAGCTTTGTCCACTCATTATTGTGCCCTATTTTTTTATTTTTTTAAAGAACCCACAAACTGCCAATGAATTACATTATGGTACCTTGCGCTTCTTTTTCATTTTCATGATAGCGATCTATGTTATCTATGTTATCATTAACAACGATTCTCCTTTGCAAATGATTGCTTTCGTTGGCAAATTCTACTTGACATTTTTTCCTCCACAAACTGTTATCTGAGATGCATAAAATAAATTCGATAGGTGCCTTCCACGGCGAAGTTACCCTTTTTCTTGCCTGTGTTTTGATTCCCCCTCACTGCATTCTGATTGCACCTTATACCTGCGATTCCTATGACCATGATTTACCCAGGAGCCATAAAAATTTGTTGTATCTTTTGATAGTTGACTGGAAACAAAATTCTAGACAGAATTTATCACCAATCCGCAGCAAATACAACTGTGATAAGACATCGTTTTCCCCGTTTTATGGACCAAGAATTGTGTTGGACTAGTGAATATGTGCCTGGGTGTGCATTGTTTTTGGTGTCTGGGCGTTCTCCATGTTAAACCCATCGATTCCATGCCTAGGGGGTTTCGTTCTTAATGACTGGGCATTTCTGTTTCAATTCTGGGCGTTTGTATTGATTAATAGAGTGGTTTTTATTTTCCCGACATTCACCTTACCCAGCGACCTCGTGGCACATTGCCCAACCAGACTTTAACCACGAAATTGATTGATATCTGCGTTTTCCTTAAACCCCTCTTCTTAATTGTGTTTTTCCTCCCCAGCGAAATGCATGGTTAAATTCCTGTGTTTGGTTAGCCAATTAATATTGTGGTTGTTGGCAGAGATTTGGTGGATCGAGCAGTTTTATTTCTCACAGTGATAGATTATGGCCAAATTTTAGCTCTAAACAATGTCTGACAGTGTGGTTAAATGTATTATTGGTGTTTGAAATTTCATCGTTTTTAATGTCTCGTCGTATAATTATATGTAAGATCTGCCTTAATAAATGTTGTCAGCATAATTGTGTTTGTAATTACTCTTCGCGTTGCCATCATATTTATATCTTGGACAGCATGTGTATTTTTACATAGATAGCATCTTTATACCTTTAATTATATACACAGCGTTATACCTTTAGACAATGGATTATGTTATGAGATACAGCTTATACCAACAAACCATTTTTCTTAATGATGATTATGTTATGAGATACAGATTATACCAACGAACTATTTTAATGACGATTATGTTATGAGGTACAGATGGAATATCTTGGAACTATCCTCATTAACCTTTAACAATGATACCTTAATATGTTAGACATTATTCTTTAGAAAATTTTTATGGGTTATATATTGATATGGTTGATATACCACTATCTTGTATTGCTAATTTTATTGGTCATATGTTTACCTTGATCAGTACTTCTTAAATTTTTTGATTTAGTTATATTACCATTGTCTTGTATTAACATTATCAGCGATATTGCCACTATCCTTTATTGCTAATTTTATTTCAAAAATTCATGTACCTTAATAATTGTATTCAAGGTGCGCAAATTGTTTGTGTTGCGCAAGGAAATTGTTGTGTTGCTTGAGTGTCCTAGTCGTCCGACAAACTTGTCATTGGGTGCTAGGTTTAGTCATCAGGTGCTTAGTTAGTCCTTGATATCCTAGCGCGTTGATTTTAGTTGGGTTGAGAGTCCAGTTACGTAGTTGCACCATGGTTGTTTTCCCGCCCATCACTTGGCGACAGCATGACTCCTGACGAGGGGATCATTGCACGCCCTAATGGATAGAGGCGAGGGATAACTTGGCTGGGGTATGTACTACCCATTGTGGGCATTGTTCATTGTAGTTGTTTCAGCATTTGAGTGGTAATGCCTTCATGCGCTTGGTTGCACACCATCGAGGTCCTAGTTAATTGGTCGTCGAGGCTGTTGTGTCGGGATGGGGATGTTGTCCCTTAGCTTGTAGGCAAGGTCATGTTGTGTCGAGCGGGTAGTCATTTCTCCTTGTTGTTTTACGCATGTTTTTCCCAGTTTCTCTTGTGCTAGTGCGTGGAGTCTTATTTGTTAGTGGCTTGTTCTACAAGCATGGCGCTCTCCGTCAGATGTTTTGTTTAGCTGTAATCGTTGTTGTCATCTCGTTAAAAAAAAAAAAAATTGCACTTCCTGCTTCGCTTATAGTCGTAACGATTNAGGAGGTGCGACGCCTCCATAATTTTCCACAGCCTCAGAGTCGAAACCCCAAGGGGAGGAACAAGTCCTTGCGCTGGATTCACTTGTTGTAAGGGATGATGATGGTCTGAAAAGGCCCTTCCAGGTATTGTCAAAGGGCCTTGATTCATCATCGGTACTGAGATAAGGCCAGGGAACCTATACCCCTTAGGTTCCACAACGTGCCCTAGCTAGTACCGTTAGCATCCACAGAGAACTCAAGAGAGTTGAGTTCTAGTGTCCACGAGTGTGACGGATGGAAGTGTTGTTGAGGCACAGTTATAGAGCAAGGCATTGAGCTTCATGCTTCTTGTTTACGATCTCCAGCATGAAGGTCCACATGGTGGTATTTCAACTAAAGGGGATAGATCTTCTATGGAGGAAGACGCTCCTACCACTTTTGAACATTGTCATCAACGAAGTTTCATGGGAACTATTCGAGGAACGGTTACAGGAGAGGTATCTTTCTAAGGAATTCATTGAGCGTCATCTCAACGAGTTTGACACCTTACGACAAGGCAGTCGCACGGTGCTCGAGTACAAGGCTCGTTTTCTAGCTTCTTCAGTATTCTCCACACCAAATTACCCAGAAACTTAAGGTCAAGAAGTTTGAGTTTGGCCTTATTGTTAGAATTCATCTTCTATTTCAGGTACCAGGAGTATTGGACCGAAGAATGTGAGTTGGATTGTAGGGAGCCACATTACCAGTATTATTGCCCAGAGGAAAGGGTCAGAGCCTCTGGATAAGTTGAACCCACTACCATGGGAGTTTGGGCAAGGCCCATCGAATTCATGTAGTGGTGAATTACCGCCAAGCAGAGCACCATTTGACTGTGCTCAAGACATCAGGTACCGTCGCTGACCAGACCCTTAGTATTTTGATAGATCCTGGTGCTATCGAGAGTTTCATTTCTGGTGCAGCACTAAAAAGGATTAAGGTAAAGGCAGTCGAACAGGATGAGTTTAGCTTTGTAGAGATGGCTTCAGGATCCAAACAGAAGGTTGGAAGAAATATTACGGGCTGTACCCTTAACCTGGGAGAGTTTGTCATGAGGGCCAACATGTACGTCATGATCTTAGGATATTATGACGTCGTGATTGGTATGGGCTGATTGGAATCACATGAGGCGATACTCAACTATAAGACGAAACGATTGAGCTTGGTTGATGACAAGGGATAGAGACGTGTGATTGTAGGTTGGAACCAGGGAGTTTCCCTGAGGTTTATCTCTTCCTTGTAGTTACAGAAGAGCATGTGCAAGGGATGTAATATTTATGTGATCCTTGCGTTGAATGAAAGAGGAGTAGCGGAAGGTCTAAAACACCTACCGGTGGTGAGAGAGTTTGTAGACGTCTTTCTGGAGGAGTTACCTAGGATGCCGCCGGAGAGGGAATTGGAGTTTACCATAGACCTAAAACCGGGGACTTGACCAATAGCGAGAACGTCTTATCGTATGTCAACCCCGGAGTTACAGGAGTTGAGAATGCAGCTGAAGGAGTTGTTGGAGTTGGGACTCATGCGTCCCAGTGTGTCACCGTGGGGTATGCTTGTTATTTTCATACGAAAGAAGGATGGATCGTGGAGACTCTGCATTTCCTATCATCAATTGAACAAGGAAACGATCAAGAATCAATATCCAGTGCCAAGAACTGATGATTTGTTTGATCAAATGAAGGGTGCGATGATTTTTTCCAAGATCAATTTGCAATCAGGGTATCACCAGTTGCGGATCAAGGAGGATGACGTCCCTAAGACCACCTTTGAGACGAGGTTTGGACATTACGAGTTTATTTTTTTACCGTCTGGACTGACAAATGCCCCAGGGGTATTTATGAGTTTGATGAACGGGGGTTCCGCGGGTGCTTGGACAATTTCATCCAAGTATTCATTGAAAATATTTTGATTTACTCTTGGAAGATGGAAGAGCATGATGAGCGCTTGTGCTTGGTACTACAGTGTCTGCGAGAGAACAAATTGTATGGGAAACTATATAAATGTTCATTTTATCAATCAAAGATTCACTACTTAGGGCATGTCATCTCTGGCGAAGGTATCGCAGTGGATCCAGCAAAGGTCGAGGCTATTGTGTAATGGCCTACGCCGACGAATGTCCTGGAAGTGTGTAGCTTCATGGGTTTATAAGGATACTATCGATGATTCGTCGAGATATTTTCGAAGATAAAAAATCCGATTACGGAATTGCAGAAGAGGAATAAGAAGTTGGTTTGGACTGAGAAATGCACAAAGAAATTTCGGAGGCTCAAGGAGTTGTTGAAAATGACACCGATACTAAAGGTCCCTGACATGGACGTGGAATTCTTGGTATGCATTGACGCATCCAAGGAAAGCTTAGGCAGATTCTTGATGCAAGACAGTCGATTTATCGCCTACATCTCGAGGAAACTGAGAAGACATGAGGAGAACCATGCGACACATGATTTGGAGTTGTTAGCCATTGTATATGCCTTGAAGGTTTGGAGACACTACATTGTTGGATGAAAATTTGAACTAAAGACAGACCACTATAAACTACATCACATCTTTACTCAAAGCAACCTGAACGCGCGACAACGACGTTGGTCGGAATTTCTTAGCGAGTACGACTTTGAGATTACTGACATAAAAGGAACAGTGAACCGGGTGGCCAATGCATTGAGTTGGAGACCACGCATCTTTTTGGTGTTACCTCTTTAGACAAATCTACATGAAAATATTCTAACCTTACAGCGCGAAGATGATTGGTACAAAGAGGTCAACGATTTTATCGGACAAAACCCAATGATGGTACCAAGATTTGAAGGATTTACGTTGGACGACAATGGACTACTGAGATTTAAAATTCAAATTTATGTACCACTGAACGACGAGTTGAGGAGTTTGATCTGAAACGAGGATCACATAGCAGTGTACATGGCTCACCCGGGAGTCACGAAGATAAGGGCGGACCTTAAACCCTTATTCTTCGGGAAAGGAATGAAGGCAGACATAGTCAACTATGTGGCCAAATGTCTAGAATGTCAGCAGGTAAAGGCTGAACATAGACATTCAGCAGGATTACTATAGCCACACGCTATTCCGGAATCGAAATGGGAGGTTATTTCGATGGATTTCAATGTTGGATTGCCACTGACGGCAAGGAGACACGAATCGATTTGTCGACACTTTGACGAAGAGTGCTCATTTTATTCTTGTGCGTAGGACGTATTAAGCACCTGACATAGCTATATTTTTCATCAGTGAGATTGGGAGGCTGCATGGCATACCTAAGAGGCTTATATCCGATCAAGGATCGGTGTTTACTAGACGATTTTGGACTAGTTTCCAAGAGGCCTTGGGAACCCGACTTAACTTTAGTACTGTTTATCACCCAGAGACTGACAGGTAGACTGAACGAATGAACCAGACCTTGGAATACATGTTGCACATGTACGTGATCGACCAACAGAAGCGTTGGGAAAAATTCTTTCCACTGGTAGAATTTTCTTATAACAATAGTTACCAAAGCACCATTAAGATGGCACCTTTCGAGTTTCTTTATGGGAGACCGTGTCGGACGCCTTTGAGTTGGGATCAGCTTGAGGATAGGGTCCTGGTGGGACCGGAAACAATCCAAGAATTGGAATATTAAATGAAAAATATAAGACAAAGGATCAAGGAAGCATAGGATCCGCAGAAGAGTTATGTCAATGTGCGTCGTGTCGACTGTAGTTACGATGTGGAGATCGAGTATTCTTGCGGCTGAAACCACATAAGAGTTCGATCAAGTTCAAAAAAGGGGCTAAACTATCTCCTAGGTTCGTGGTAACCTACAAGATTGTGGAAAGGAGAGGCTCGTGGCCTATTGACTAGCCTTGTCGATTCTTGAGGCATATGCATGATGTCTTTCACATCTCTATTTAAGACATTATGATTAGTAATCCTACACATGTTTTGACTTGAGCACCTTGTGGGTGTCGGATGAGGGTGCACTCACGGCTGAGTCGATCCGCATCCTAGATCATCTCATTTCACATCTACGGTGTCGAATAGTAGATGAGGTCAAGGTCCAGTGGAACAACTATAGTTCGCACCCGGCGACCTCGGAGGACGCATATGATATGCGCCAACAGTTTCCATTTTTGTTAGATAGATAGACTTATGATACTGTGATACACATTATTTCGGCACTTGTATACTGTGAAACTTCGGGACGAAGTTTAGACCAAGAGGGGGTGTATGTAACATCCCTCTCTTGCGCACACTGTGCGAACTTATTCCTTGAGGACACTTGCTTGCAAGTGATCCGAATTATTATACTAATGGTCGTTGATTATGATTATGAAGCATTATGGATGTGATTATATGTTATTTTGTTGTATTGACTTAGACAAGTGATATTGACTCTGTTCTCCTGAGTGTGCAATATTTTGAACCTTGAGGATGAAGAGGCATCGATGAAACCCTTGGACTCTGAATCAAGTCAGGGAGTGGAATATTGGGGTTTGATTGTTCTATATATGACTTATGTGCATCTTATTAGATGTTATGATTATGGATGTTATTCTTACATGATTCGTTGATGATGCAAGTTGACGATAGCTTGCCGACCAGACTCACATGTGGAGTATGGGGGTCATGCAGGACTACCAGAGACGTTGAGGGAGAGGTGTGGACGGAAACCCTGCCACAACCTACTAGCACTCCCGTTGTGGCTCGAATTGTAGGTTATCGACTACCTAGCTCGAGAAGACCCACGATGTCATGAGGGAAGACTAGGACAAACGCTCACGATGATTCTAAGGGGCGGGCAATAAGGCAGAGGCCCTTAGTCTCCCACAAGATCACTTGACGGAGTATTGACTCCAGGGGTTTTTATGTCTACCAAGTCAGTCAAGAGGCGAGTGGCACCCTTGGAGCACGTGGTGTGTCTTGAAGGGCATGTCGTGCAAGAAAAATGGAATGAGGCGAGTGGCGCCCTTGGAGCACGTAGTGCATCCTAAAGGGCACGTCGCGCAAGAGAAACAGAAGGAGACGAGTGGCACCCTTGGAGCATCTAGTGCGTCCTAAAGGGCACGTCACGTTGTTAACTAATAAGTGAATAAACCTAGATGGCCTTAGAACGAATATTGTGATAAGAAAGATTTTAAAAGAAATTTCCCTAATAAAATGTCGCCCAGCCTCGATAATTAAAATCTAGGTCTAAAGTAATACTTGTGGTAAAAATAAAAATAATAATAATCATCTTTAAACATGTGACAAAAAGGGGGTAAGAAACTTAATTAAATTATTAAAATCAAATTATTGAGGGATTAAAAATTTAAAAGGGAAATGATTGTTTTGTTACACATGCTAATTAAAATTTATTAATTAAAAAAAAAGAAAAAGGGGGAAAAAGGATAATTTTCT
>JASDQU010371738.1:116703-130357 GCA_032191745.1 Picea mariana | reverse complement strand
TTTATTATTTTTAATCTATTTTTGTCTTCACGTGTATCAAAATCCTGAAATACATACCTCTCTTATTTATGCTATAACGTTTTCTCGTCTTAACCATTTCTCAAATGAGTTATATGTGGTAGAAGATGAGATGATACCTATGATCTAAAAAAAAAAAAAAATTGATCATTTTAAGACCCTTTTATCCTACATGAACAAAAGACATTGTAATTTCAAGCATATGTTGACTTTGATAATTTAAAAAATATATATAACTAATATTAAAAATTTCCAAAAAATACACGACACAAGAAAAGCGGTTTCTCTACATGTATACAAGTTTTTGGAATGAAATTCCATTGTTAAGACATGCAACACCTGCACGAACGAAAACATATAACTTATATTTTGTTGGAAAAATAAGATACCACTTTTATAAAAAATCAAATTTGACCTAGTTATTCACAATGTCTATGAATAAAAGTTGTATATTCGGAAATTTAATTAAATTTCCTATGTTTCATGTTCTTACACCATATTCAAATTCATTGTAAAATTACCTTGAATAATCCCTCAAAGTTAACATATTGTTGTTTTTCCAGGTTTACATTGCCACTAACACGTCATGAGAGACCATCATTAGATTGAACTCACCCTAGTACTTTATTTGCTTTATTTTCTCAATGTGTACTAAAAACTGAGTCCTCGGTCCATCATTGATATGAGTACTCCCTAGGCCTTCACTTGCTCTTCTTCGACTTCTCCTCATCATCTCATCATCAAACAACTTTGTCAATTTGTGTCAACCATTTGAAACCATCACTACATTCTCAATAATATCACATTGGATTTATACATACGAACAAGCTCAATAACATTCCCCTTAAACATAGATTGAGGCATTACAACAATCAATAAATCTCACATACAAAACCTCCAATCAATGACATCCTAAGTGCATAGCATCCCAACAAGACTATTCAACAAAACAATGAAACATATACTAGGAAAACACACAATCAATCAATCAATTAACGGGAATAAACAACATTGTATGGCCATATGCTCAACGATACACATCTTTATGAAGTTATTTGGAACCTCTTCAAACACTACCATGACAAATCATCAAACCAACACTAATCAACCCTAGTAGTTGACATTAGTCCAAGATTTTGCCTCTTACACCTCTTTTGTGAAGTTCTATAAGCATCACTACCACCATACCAAGAATTTTGACTCTTGTATGAACTCCTATCTCTATGGAAAAGTGTCAATATGGAAAAATTCCATGTCTATATTGAACAAAGAATGCAAAATGTGATCCATGCTCAACCAAAGGTGTACAATGTCCTTACAAATCAATAGAACTATTATTTATCTTCGATTTAGTCATACCATCATCACTAGTTGATGTAGGCTATGCTCTCTACTGCTCATTAGAATGACCTTCAGTGACAAACAAAACAACAATGAGTACAAAATAACCTTCCAACAAATCAAAGGTAGCATGAGTCCATCTGGCAATGAACTCTCGCCATATTCAAGCCCTGCTCTAATCAGTTTCATCTCAAGCTCTCGATAGGGATAGAAATACCATGCCCACTATTCTCAATTCCACCATTTATATATCCCATTTAGCACAACAATCAAGACCCAATACCTCTAGTATGTTTCTCAAATTCAAGATAAACTAGTTCATTAGTAGCCAAAAAAGCATAAGAAGAAGCCATGTCATCAATATCATCCTTATTATAAACATAATCACTACTAGGAATATCATTATAAACATAATCGGTACTAGGAATATCATAAATGCCATCAAAAACATCTTGAGAAGCATCATCATCATCAATACATTGTTGAAAAAGACATTTAACATTTCTTCCAAAGCATGAAATAGATTTAGTTATTACGATACTCATTCATGAGATTTGGACAAACCTCTTCACTAAATTTATCTAGCTCATTCTACAAAATGCCCCTATAAAGACAAACACATACTTTTTAAAAGCAAAGGTTTCTAACTAACTAAGTACTTCAAATTACCTTCAATACTTCTCAACTTGGTGATTTCTTAAACAAAACATATTTAAAAGCATGTAAATACTTGATCATTGTATCATTCTCATCCACTCAAAAGAAAAAAAATGTATATATAGTTTTGAAAGGTTCAACGTTTGGAGTGGACCCATCATCCACGAAATATTTTCTAAAATCATATTTCTTATTCAATTTCTAATATTTATTATCCAATACACCCATGATACTCTAAAATTGACAATATAATGTGCAAAATATTGAATGTGTAAGTAAGACGAAAATCCCCACAAAACACTTGTTAAAAATACCCTATGGACTCAACCAAAGTCCTCCTTCTAACAAACTTGAATACCCATTTCAATATGCCAAATAAATTATGCTTTTACTTCTAAATTTTTATTCTCTTAAATTCAAACATAATCCCTAATAATCCTTCCAAAAAAATCCTCCTCCTTCATTTACAACCAGATAGGAAGCCTTGGTCTCAATTCTACTATTGGTACGCTGGATTGAGCTCGATAAACCTGCCAGCGACCACACGATGGCTTTCCTTTAATCTATTCGAATCCCACCACAGGTCTTCATACACAATTGCAGCTAACCAGCCTTTGAAGTTTGAACCTCTGACCAGATTCTGTGGATAGGCTAAAACACCACACGGATCTTGTAACTTCCCTCAAAATGGAATCGCAGCTGAGAATGATTGTGCCACTGTTGTATGTAGCGGATTTTTTCACACGTCCAACCTCAATTCCTGTGTGTCTTTCTGGGGCTTTGCTAATAATAATAATAATAATAATAATAATCTATTTTTAAGGACACGGTCAAGCTAGCACACCAAATTGGTGTATGAGACCCCCTTGTTTGTGGGACAAGGGATCCTCTTCGTCCAGCGATTTGACTAGTAAAGTCTAAAAAGGTATACATACCCTACCCCCCTCTGGATGTTATTGTTATAAATTTAAAGATAAAGAAAACAAAAATTTATGACCGTGAAATTTGCATATAATAACATAAAAAAAAAAAATTGACACTTATAATTTATGAATTTACATTAAATGTAAAATGACAAGCATGAAAAACAAATAACTCTCATCAAATTTTCACTCTACAAATATCATCAAATTTGAAATTCCAATCATGCTCTTGAATCACTCACTCATAAGTAAAATTGTTGTAGCTATATCAAAACCACTATCCTATCCAATGACAAATCAAATAATGCCACACATAACATAATTGTAGTCTCATAACTGTTGCTTTGATATTATACTTAGTTTTCAATATGATAAAATGATAGTGTGAAGAAACATTTTTAAACAATTAAAAAAATTAAGGAATGAAATACATTGTGTAATATATTTGAGATAGTGTTAGAATTTAAAAACAATTAAATTTAAATTTTTTAAATTTTATAAGATATATTATAATAACTATTAAAATAATTAATTATAAATTTAAAAAAATAAAATAAAAAATCTAAATTTATATTATTTATTCACGTCTTCTCTAATTTGAGAGGATTTATACCAAAAAAATTTTTAATGATAACTTAGTGTAACAAACATTATAACTACAAAACTTAAAGATATCACATCCACATTAATATGAAATTATGTATATTCCTCTGCCTAGTTATAATGATCTTTACCATGGAGATTTTTCAATTCATTTCTCTTCCTTTGTAGATTCAAAACCTAATTTTCCTTCAAATTAATTGTTGTCTTAATAAATTCAACTATGTAGAACAACCTTTCCGTTATTTTTGAATATGTTTTGTTAATGGATATGGTTTAAGTTTCAATTGAATATGTTTTTTACTTCATTAAGGTACTTATGCTAGCATTCACTAAAACTTTCTAGTTTAGATGTTTGTTTATCAAAATTTCTAAATTAAATTTATGTTAAGAAAATAAAAGATTGCAAATTATTATAACATCCTTTTTAACGTTTTTTTAGTTAAACTTTTTACAATGTTTAATGTTTAAGGAGACAATCACATTTAAATTAAATATATAAAATATATTTTCAATTTATATCATAAAAAGTACATAGAAATCCAATTGCATATAATAAATACGTTTAACATTAAATAGGATTCTCAATTTATATCACAAAAAGTACATAGAAATCCAATTACATATCCTAAATATGTTTAATTATTTTATTTTTTATTCATTTAAACATTTAAGAAAATTTAAAATTCAAGCTTACAATTTCGAAGGGAAAGTAATTTCCATAGTGTTGTAAATCATAGTATCTTGAATATTAATATAAAGCTTATATATATATATATATATATATATATATATATATATATATATATGTGTGTGTGTGTGTGTGTTTCTTTCTAAGAGTTTACAAGTTCAAATTCTGAGGGGGGTAGGGTATGTATATCTTCGTAGACTTTACCAATCAAATCGTTGGGCAGAGGGGGTCATTGTCCCACAAACAAGGGGGTCTCATACACCAGTTTGGTGTCTGGCTTAGCCGTGACCTTAAAAATAGATTATTATTATTATTATATATATTGATATTTTTTATTATTAATCTCTATCAATACACTAATAGTAATGAGTTTGGGGTCATTTATAGTGGACTAAAATGTTTGACCATAAATTTAAACAATTTTATAAAGTTAAACATTGTTATGATAAAAAAAAAAAATCTTTTTCCTTAATTACTATTGATGAATAACTTTAACTCGTTATTGCAGAGCGTAGCATTTAAGCGGTCGTTTAATATCATTCATTCTTAGTATAAAATTCAGGTCTTGGGGGCTCACTCGCAAGCTTTGTTGTTTTTCTTATTTATGATTGGGTTGAAGCTTGGTTGTCTTCTCATTTTTCCATGTTTAACATTAATTCCACAAGTAATTGACTGTGTACCATGGTACCAAGCACTTAGGTCTGTGCCCACTTTTTTAACCTTCTTTCCCATCAACGTAGCCTTCTCCGCCTACATATGTGGTGTAAAATCATGGCATTTAACTTATTTTTTAATCAGGTTGGAAGTCCAATTGGACCATTTGAGTTATTAAGAAAATCTAAAAATATCAAAATTTGATAATTAATGTAATAAAAAATTAATGATCAAATAAAAATTTGTAAAAAACATTGACAACATATCAAACAAGTGAAGCAAAGTTGTTTATATTGTCTCTTCAGTGGAATTCAATGTGAAGGAAGTTCAAGTTAATTCTGAAACTATATGTAGTCACAATAAAGAAGAATGTGGTCAATAATTATAGGGTGCTAGCTATCATCTCCATTTCCAAATCTACTTGGCAGGGACTAGTCGCTATGCAGCCCTTCTTTAAATATGCATCCAACATCTTGTACTACTAAACATAAGATAGTTATTTCTACTTCCAATACTATATTGCATTAATTATTAGGATTAGACACTTAAGAGCTGGTTAAATTCAATTTGGTTTAAAATGTCTTTAGGCAAAAGAATGTTTCTTTAGTATGCAATGGTAGTTATATAATCAGATGGTCGCAATATGTTCTAAACATAGAGTGATTTGACGGCTCATATTCTCCTCGACCTTAACGACCATATTGATCAATGGTTTAATACCCAATTGGTACATGATATTTATTTAAAGAGCATGGAGAGTCATTTGTTGATCATCGATTGTGAGAAACTCTCTTGTAAAATATTTCTCTTTTGCGTTAATATATTGCCTCAAGTGACCACATTGGCTAGGGCCATGGACTATTTCCTTCTGTAAAGATTTTAACCATGAAAAAACAACAGTGTATTGATCTTTGATCTGCTTGTGTGATTGGTTATCGAATGTTTTCATCCTCTATGGGAATACCACGTTTTGTCGAACACATTATCAAAGTCTGTTTGAAAGCCCGCTCCTATTGTTGATCGATATCTTGAGTCTGTGTTGTCGCATTTATGGGTTCTTCCATTTTTGTGCATTTTTGGGCTGAAAATATTTTTCCATTGCATCTGGAGTATCACTTTTAGTTGGAAATGTTTTTTTCTTTTCACTCAAAAATGTTTTTCTTTACCCAAAATACGACAACTTTTGTCAAAACTAAAGGTATAAACTTAGAATACACCTTCTTTTTTAATTACAAAATTAATATTTTGGTTTTTTGTTTTTATTCTCAGTTTTATACTATTTACATCTATGTATGTTATTTTCCATGGCATCTCAGCAAATCAAAACAGAGCAGAAAAATATGTTTTTTTTTTTTTCTAATTTGGTTGTATGCTCTTTGCTTTGCACTTTATATGAACCCATCAAATCAGAAACAGTGAGAAAAATCACATTTTCGAGTTAATCTAACCGATATCTAACCTCATTATTATTGAGATTCGAAAGAAAAAAAAAATTAAAATTTCATTTGTTTTGTGTGTGAGTGCATTGAAATTTTTTGTAAGCACACCCTTCGAGACAAAGAATAACAAAAAAAAATCCCCTCCTCCTCCATCAAAATTGCTATATATTGGATATTAACTCAATTGATTGAAAGTTACTTTATTTGTAAGAGGTATTGAGTTCAAGTCTTTCTTTTCTAAGTTATTTTTGAAAATTTTCATGCAATCTTGAGTTATTTCATAATCTTGTTGTAAAGTGTATTTCACTTAAGTTATAAAAGTGAATCACTATAAAATAAATTTAATATTTTTTAAAAGTTATTTTTTCCTTGCAACTTTAAGTTATAAAGTATATTCATTGTAAAAGTGATTCTCGCTTATTTTATAAAAGTGGGATACTTAACAAGCAACTTATTTGTAAAAGTAAACTTATAGGAAAAATTAGGCAAGGAAAGGAAAAACAATTTACTCAACCCCTCATTGTGCATCCATTAACACGTGGGCCAACTTCTACCAAGCACATGGCACCTTGGTTATCGTTTATGCATTTCTTTAAAAGGGCGTAACTTTCACATTTGAAGTCCATTTTAGTACATTTTTTTAAACAACCTATTTTTCAAGAGCTCGTCATCCAAACAATCAATTTCAACTTTTGAATCCATATTATCTATGTATTTTAATATGGTTTCTCCAAATGATCTTTTTCTTTCCAGTACCAACCACTTCTCATGGAAATCTCATATGGAGGATGTATTAAGAAATAAATGATTGTGTCGTATTACCTTGAAAAGGGAACAAGCTCCCACTAATGTTAAAAAAAGATCAAATTGGATAGTAAAAATGACGAAGCACGTGGATTAATCAAAATGTCCATCTCTTATGATTTACATATTCGCCTTCAAGAAATTGATGAACCAAATGAAGCCTAGGTTAAGCTAGAATTTGTATTTTGTAAACGCAATGTAATTCGAACCCACCAAATTGAAAATCAATTAATGACCTTAAGTATCAATGATTTTCCTTGCATTGAAAATTATTTAAGTTCAAAACACTTAAATAGATCTGAAGGATGACCGGTGCATATATGTTATTCTTACTAAGCTTGGTAATGCATATTTTGTCTTTGTATCTACCTTTTATGCCACCAAAGAAGCTCTAGGGGGTGTTTACCAACCTCCCACTCTTAATTATTTTTGTGATAAAGCAAGCATCCAAAAAATCAACACTCTCACAACAAGCAAAACAAGGGTCCCAAACCCTCTCAACCAGCTTCTACTCTTAATGATGACAAAAGAAAAAATCTATAAGTAAGAAGACTAATAGGCATTGCTATTATTGTGGGCGAGCTGGTCATCTGGATTCTACATGTTTTAAAAAAATGGAAGCCTTAGAAGCATTGATGAAGAAACACAACATCAATCTTGATTCGTCTTCTTCTCACGGACATTCATTGTTTGCTTGTAGGTTCTCCTTTAATGCAACATATACTTATTCTTCTTATGATTGGTCTACTGATTCTAGAGCATCTTATCATATGGGTAAGGATATAACCATATTTTAATGTCTTTAATGAATGTAACACCTGTTGATTTTTCAATAAGCAAGGTTAAGCTTGAAGTTCATTCCATTTTTAGCATTTCACTTAACCATAACCAATAATGTTGCAGCAACCAAGATCACAAGAAGAAACATCATGTAGAAGAACACAAAAAGTATCCTAGGAAACCCTTCCCAACAAGAGAATAAACCTTAGCCAAAATTCTTTGCTATATTCTTCAAAAGAAAGACCTTCACCACCAATAAAACCTAGCACACAAGAGGGTGCTCAAACCCTAGAAGACTGGCGCCCAAGAGAGGTGCGCACTTTTCCTAAGAAGGTGTGCTTGCTGAAATTTCCAAACTCACATGAAGGATATGATTCCACAATGGGGAATCTACCTTTACTTATATTAGACTTGAACTATCAACAAAAGTGTATATTGGCACAACAAGGCCGACCTCACTAGCTCACAATACAATTAAAATTAACCAGATTAATTATCTTTTACATTAATTATTAATCACATTAAGGTGGGGTCGACCTGTACCCTTTACATTACAATTAGGGTTACAGGAAGGTTTGACTCTCTGAACAATATAGCAAGGGATCTCATACACCCACTAGTGCTCAGCCACTAGAGGCACATCCTATGGGGATGTCCATATCTCTGGCTCATTGCATTACACAGAAGAACCACTTCTTCACTAATGCTTGTAACATCCGGCTCTTGCACACATTGAGCAAACTTATTCTTTGAAGACACTTGCTTGTAAGTGATACGGATTATTATACTATTGGTCATTTGATTATGATTATGAGATATTATGGATATGATGATATGTTATTTTGGTTGTATTTACATAGACAGGTGCTATTCACTGGGTTCTCCTAAGTGTGCAGGACTTTGGACATTGAGGATGCAGAGACATCAATGAAACCCCTTAGACTCTGGATCGAGTCAGGGAGTGGACTATTGGGGTTTGATTGTTGTTGATATGACATATGTACATATGATTAGATGTTATGATGAATGATTACTATTACTGACATGATTCGTTGATGATGTTGGTTGACGATAGCTTGTCGACCAGACTCACATGTGGAGTAGAGGGGTCATGCAGGACAACCAGAGACTTCAGGGAGAGGTGTGGCAGCAACCCTGCCACAGCCTACTAGCACTCTCGTCGTGGCTCGAACTGTAGGTTAATGATTACCTAGTTCAAGAAGACCCACGATGTCGTGAGGGCAGATAGTGACAGTCGCTCACGATGATTCTAAGGGGCGCGCAATAAGGCAGGGTCCTTATTCCTTAGAGGCCCTTAGTCTCCCACAAAATCATCGGGCGAAGTATTGACTCTAGGGGTTTGGCGTCTACCAAAGTCATTCAAGAGGCGAGTGGCACCCTTGGAGCACGTAGTGCATCCTGAAGGGCACGTCGTGCAAGGAAAACTGAAAGAGGCGAGTGGCACCCTTGGAAGCACGTAGTGCGTCCTGAAGGGCATTTCACGCAAGGAAAACGAAAAGAGGCGAGTGGCACCCTTGGAGCACGTAGTGTGTCCTGAAGAGCACATTGTGATTTTAACTGGTAAGTGAATAAAATTAGTGGGCCTTAAATTTAATGATGTGATAAGTAAAGTTTAAAAACAGTTTTTTTCCTAATAAAAAAAAATGTTGCCCAACCTAGTGAAATTACACCCTAGGTCTAAGTAGAACATGTGGTCAAAAAATAAAAATAAAAATAAATAAACATGTAACAAGAAGGGGGGGTGAGAAATTCAAACTTATTTATTAAAGTCAAAATATTAATGGAGGATTAATTTTTTTTTTTAAATGGCTAATGGTTGTTTTTATCTACACTTGCCAAATTAATTTTTAATTAAAAAGGAAAGAGGGTAAATGGTTGTTTTATCTGCACTTGCTAAATTAATTTTTAGTTAAATAGGAAAAAGGGGGAAACTTAAAAGAAAAAGTTGAATGTCTAACTTAGTAAGGAATCTAGCCTTTGGGACTTTCTAATTATGAACTCAACTACGAATTAAGTAAGGCGTAAGTCATTTAAGAAGTGTAAGGGAATTTTGGGACACCTAGGAGCATTTTTAAGAATGCTTTAGGTGGGTGAGGAAAATAGGAATATTTAATTAATTAATAAATAAATAAATCTAGTGCAACTAGGGGATGGGTGACGTGTACGGGGGAGGTTTTCCCAATTAAAATTAATTAAAAAGGAATTTAATGAGATTTTGGGAAACTAATTACTTAAAAACTATATAAAAAGGATGGAGGAGGAGTATGGATATGATCTTTTTGTTTAACATTACGCTGTTCAATTTTTACCTTGACTGAACTTTCTCTTGTGGGAGTTGGGATACCCAACTTGGGTAACGAGTGGTAGCTCGACCTTGCAAGGCGAGCTGGGTGCTAGCATTCTCTGGTATTGTGTGTGTGGTCCCTTTGTCGCTCGGGGTGCTTAGGGAGAAGAAGAGTACCCCCAGCGTTGGCTGGGAAGTACCGGTGAGGTCACATCAGTTGGCAAACGGGAGCTAGACGGAGTGCGCGGGAGACAGCAACTTCGGAGCATTCGCGTTTGGCTAAGGTACACCTGTTAAAGTTGTTACTTGCATTGAGTTTAATTTACACATGTTACTTTTCTGTGCTCAGTCGAAGATTCCATTGCCATGAGTTTTCTTGAACTTGCTTTCCTGCGGTATTTGTAATCCCCTTGCTCGATGTATTTTGAATTGATTTTCGTGGAGAACCCCACCTCTAATTGCATTGACTTCTCTGCGTTTGTTTTTATTGATTAATGCGAAGAAAATTTGAGTTTTTATCTTTTGTCCCTTATCCCTTTAGTTATTAGTCTGTGCCTGAGCAGTGGACCARGAGCCGAATCGACGGTCGTCACTTCGATGTTTAAAGACTTATAGATTCAAATGCCCTTCTTTCTTGTGCATGGATAATAAGTGAAGGATAAATTTCGCCCAGTTATCAAACCCTTACTTACCTCTGCGTTTTTATCTTATGATTAATCTCAATTCATTGYACCTTCTTRTGGATGAGTATCTATGCRTTTGATTGACCCATTGTTGAATGATTAGTCTTGCGCCTTCTTGTGTTGAGTATCTTTGTGTTTTTGTTGATTCATCTCTGATCGATTAGACTTTGCGATTTTGTTTGATTATCTCTGTGATTTCTTGGCATATTACCCAGCGCTTGATTGGTAAACCTCTACGATTTTATTGACTAATCCCCGTAATTGTTTGGTATCATCTCTGTGATTTTAATGATGAATCCTAGTGCTTGGTTTGGTATTTGACTATGATATACCTGTATTGACTGTGATGTAAATATTGATTGTGTTTTTAAGATGTAGTGACTGTTATTGTAATACATAGTGACTGCGATTTTATATACTGTACAACGTTTTTTAAATAAATTGATTACGAATTTACCCCGGCAATGTTACCTGGCAAAGAGTTCATTGATAGAATTTTTATCTCCTTTTTACATGCATTTACCAGCTATTTTAATTTTGAGAGATTTCACTTTTCCACACAACGATTTACCCGTTTCTTTTACCCATCAATATTCTTACTAGACCGCCTTTACTGTTGGGCAGCGATTTATTCATTAACCACAATTTTATTTCTAGGTGTTTTCTTGGCATATTATATAGAAATTACTCCATGAAATTATGAGCGATTTCACTTTTTCTAAACAGCAATTTACACAATGATTTCTGATTGAGCAATTACTATGATGGGCTATTACTATGATTGAGCGATTCTGGAATTTTGAGAGTTTAGTATTCAATAGTATTCAGTTTGTAACTAATTATATATTGGACATCGAATTAATATATTTTCATAAATGAATGGACAGCGAATTACTTAACACAACGAATTAATGGACAGTATTATTCAATTAACTTGTGAACTGGGCATCGATTCATTTTATTAGCATTTAATTTTCACTTTTAAAATGTATTTTACACAGTGATTCTGCTGGGCAGTGATTCATTCTTCTTAGTGTTCCAATCCCACCTTAAACGTATTTATTAGACAGCAATTTGTAAGTTGTGTAGTTATATGACAGTGAATTGTGTATGGCAGCGATTTTTGTGAATGACAACAAATTAATTGTGGCATTTGTGACTGTGTAATAGCTACGTTTGACTATGTAATTGGTTGGGTGTAATTATTGCATTGTATGTTGTGTATGACAACGATCTCCCTTTTGGTATTAATAATTGACTGACAATGATATCCTATAGTGAATGGACAGATTTCATTCATTTATTAGACCGCAATGTCATGTGTTAATAAACAGCGATATCCTATAGTGAATGGAAAGTGATTTACCATTTATTATAGACATTGATTTACCATTATTGTTGACAGCAAGATATATATTTAATTCCTTGCTAAATTCTTTTATATTTGTTAATCCTCTGTAAAAGACAGCGTTATAATTAATTGTTTAAATCAATGTGTTGTTTAAAGGACAGTGAATCATATGGTTTAAAGAACAACAATTTTATTAATAACATAGAGACAACTATTTTATTAATAGCATGTTGATAGCATAGTGATAGCATATTGTATTAATGGCGATTTTATTAATAGCATATTGATAAGTATGTCGCCAACGATTTTACTCATAGTCAGATGATAGCATATTGACAGCGATTGATAGCATTTTGATAGTCAGTGACTTGAATACAATAATAAATACCAATAAATACAGTAATAACTACAGCAATTACAGTAATATCAATATATAGATTATATAGATAGTGATTTTATCTGTGTTCCATTAAATAGCGAATTCATTATATAGATCTTGTATGTGTTCCATAGATAGCCATTTTACCATTTTGTCTCTACTCAAAAGATAGTGAATTCACCCTTAGGAAATACTTATATTTGTTTCAGTTTAAGGATAGTGAATTCAATTTTAAAAGACATGTTTCATATTGTTTTAGTTTAAAAGATAGCGAATTCCTCCTTAGGAAAATAATTATCCGATATCGGAATTGGAAAATAGTTACAATGAACTAATTGTTTTTTATAATAATTATTTTAATGTGTACACATTGATTTGTTGCGCAAAGAAATTAATGTGTTGAATGAATGTTATAGTCGTCAAATTCTCTTGCGTCTTGTTGACTTGTTGATTGGGTGCTAGGGTTGGTCTTCATGTGTTTAGAAGTTAATTTGGTCTCCTAGCACGTTGAATTTAGCTTGGGTAAAGGGTCTAGAAATGTTATGTTGTGCCATGGTTACTGTCACGCCTATCGCCTTGTGACAGCATGATTCCTGATGAGGGGATCATTGTGTGTCGTGATAGATAGACGTGAATGATAACTTGGTTGGAGTCTTGTGTTTCCTGTTCTGGACGTATTGTTCATTGTAATGGATGTTGGTACTTGGTATTGTAATGCCTTAAGGCGTTGGGTTTTGTGCGATGTAGAGATTCTAGTTCCTGGTTGTCGAAGCCACCCGCAGACAGATGGACAGATCGAGATAGTCAACAAGTGGGTTGAAGGCTATCTCAAAAATTATGTAGCAGGGCAGCAGAAAGCGTGGGTCAGAGGGTTACACTTGGGAGAGTACTACTACAACACCACCCACCACGTGTCCATAGGCATGACACCATTCAAGGCCTTATACAGCTTGTTATCCCTGATTTTTAGGGATAACCAGGAGATCATGTCTCGAGGCCCACGGGTCCTAGACATGGAGTACCGAGAGC
>JASDQU010371738.1:97911-116530 GCA_032191745.1 Picea mariana | reverse complement strand
AAATCCTTTGGCAACTAACCGAGCCTTGTGTCTTTCAACACTTCCATATGATGCATACTTAGTTCTGTAGACCCATTTACATCTGACAAGTTCTCTTCGTTTTGGAAGAGGTACAAGATCCCACGTATCGTTTTCCATTAAAGAACGATACTCTTCATTCATTGTTGTATCCCAATCTAGATGACATGAAGCTTCTGCAAATGTCTCTGGATCATGAGTTTCTGAAACTTGAGCCAAAAGAGAATAGGCTCGTTGGAACTGTGAATGTGTATGACGTTGATCTGAAGGATCACCGACAAGATCACCAGCTGCTTTGCGTGTTGAACGGACCCATCTAGGAAGCGGTGGAACTGGTGCTTGTTCAGGTTCAAAGGACTCATCTGGAGGAATGTCAATAGGTGGAGGTGGATTATCATCCTCACTTTCATCATCTGAAGAAGAAACTAGAGTAGGAACAGAAGAAGGCACAAACACCGAAGATGGCTCGCAAGCCGAAGAAGGCACAACCGTCGAATTAGGCTCGCGGGCCAAGATATTTTCATCAAATTTAATATCTCTTCTAAGAATAATTTCATTACAATGTGATACCATGTTCGAAAACATAGGTATTCCAACAGAGGACGAACACCTTTTGTAACCACTCACATAACCAGATAAAAGATCAACACACCGATGTTTTCACGTGGTAAAACCCCTACGGGTAAACATCCACGGTCCCAGCCAACACGACCACTTGGAACAGTTTATTAATGCAAATAAAAAGATTACAGAGAGATTTTACAATAGAGTTTCTCACAATCGATCATCGGCAAATGACCCTCCATGCTCTTTAAATAGAGATCATGGACCAATCGGGTGTTAATCCACGGATCAATGGTTGTTAAGATCGAGGAGAGTATGAACCGTCGGATCACTCTATGTCGGGAACATATCGTGACCATCAGATTTCCTAACTACAAATGCATACTAATGCATACTAAAGAAACACACTAAGAAACACACTTTTACCTAACGACATATTAGACCAAGTAGATCTTAACTAACTCCTAAGTGTCTAAATATCCTAACAATTACATGGAGATTTAGTATTTACCCTGGAAATTGAAGTGGATCTAGTGGTCCAATTCATGAGAACATCATGAATACATAACATAATTTGATATTTCCATAATAAATGATATTTTATTTATCATCCATTTTACATATTTTATTGACATCATATGAATTGCAATACGTGTATATAAATACACGTGGGGAATGATAAGTCATGTCCTTGGAAAAGGTCATGACTTATGATAGACTTATCATTTACATTATAATGCCTATTTACATAATAACAAACCTATAACATATTATTACATGATAAGAATTGTAATATACTTTAGGTATATTAAGTCTTCCCCTCTTAAAAATTCTTTGTCCTCAAAGCATAGAAAGGAGAACCTCTTCTGGTAGAATGACATTCTTGTATAACTGTTATCAATTAGATAAAGTTGAATACACAAGGAAATATGAAAAATTGAAGTCTCTAAAAACATTGGCACGTCAAAAAAGAATCAATCCATCCAAGTTGGATTTTTCTTGAAGTCTGAGATGATAAGATTTTGGATATGTTCTTCTTTGTTGACTTCAAGGCACATATATCTTTGGATGCCTAGGAATTTTATCCTTCTTAATGTCTAGTTTAGTCTTGTCGTGATTTACTTGAGTCATCATGATGATATCTAATTATTTTTTTTATTAGTACGACAACATCCTTCAACTGACCTATGAATCTATTAATGGCGATCAACGATATGTCAACTTCAACTAAATTTGTGGATTTTGTTTTACCATATAATTGTTTGTTGAGATTGACTTCTGGAAACACTTCCACTGATACAACTTCATTGTTAAGAAAAATAGTTTTTTCCATGTCAATCAAGTCGATTCTAGTACCTTTATCCACGGTTTGGATTTCGTGATGTGCCTCCCTCTTATTCTCCAATTTCTTCATATCTACAAGTAGACTTTTATTATGATTTCTCAAACGTGAAATTTCTTCAGCTTTGGACAATAGTTATCTATTGATATTTTTAGACTCTTTTTATGAGTGATTTTTATATTGCTAATTTGTTGTTGTGACTCTTTAATTTGTTGTTGCAATTTATGAATTTTTGTATCTTGCTTCTCCAATTTTGTTCGATTTTGCATAATTTCTTCATGTTTGCTCATAATAATTTTATTTAATTTTTTAAACTTTTCCATTAATTCTGTGTGATTTTGTTGTTCATTCTTATTTGAATTTGATGATAGATCAAGGTGCTTTGAGTGAATGTCTCACAACATTATATTATTGGTAAGGTGCTCGAATTCTATGTACTTTTTATCAACATTCATGGTAAAAGACCAATAGATTTCAACCAAGGGTTCCCTAGGACTACATCAACTTCCTTGATTTGTAACACAAAAAAATTAAAATTTTGGGAGTACTCATCAATGCAATTTATTTGCCAATTTTATATCAATATAGTTCCAACATCTATCAAGGTAAATGGCAATGCTTCCAGTCTCATTATGGATCCTCCCCATTTCACTCCTTATGAAATACTTATGTTAAGACTTTAATATAAAGTAATTGAATATTAATTCCCAATTTTCAAAATACTCCTCATGAAATACTTGAACTTTTATATCACTTGCTAATAAGAATATTAATATAAAAAACCACATCCCTTCTTCTTTTTTTAATTTTATTTTTTTACTTTTTATCCTTATAGTATTTTCCCAATACCATGGGCATGTAAACCACCAACGGTAAAATCAATTTTTTACCCTTCCTTCTTCTTCTTCTTTTTTATTTTTTGTTTTTTATTATTCTTTCTTCTTCTTTTTTTGCCCCCCTTAAAATGGTAAAATCAAAATTTACTCTTTCTTCTTCTTTGGAACTTATTCTTTTAAATTACCTTTATTACCTTTTTCTTTTAAACACTTCTTCACATGAACCTTTTCTTTTTTAATTCTTTATTTTCTTTCTTTTCTTTCTTCTTTCTTCTTTCTTCTTTCTTTTTTCTTCTCCTTTTTTTTCGGTTTGCCATCAACAAATTTAACTTGATCATAGATAGGCAAACAACCAAAAATTGGTGGTCCACTTCATGAGAACATAGGAATACATAATATAATTTCATATTTCCATAATAAATAATATTTTATTTACTATCCATTTTACATATTTTCTTGACATCATATGAAACACAATACATGTATATAAATACATGTGGGGAATGATAAGTCGTGTCCTTGGCAAAGGTCATGATTTACCATAGACCAAAGGTCATGACTTATGATAGACTTATCATTTACATTATAATGCCTATTTACATAATAACAAACCTATAACATATTATTACATGATAAGAACTGTAATATACTTTAGGTATATTCCACCAACAGATCTTCCATATTAAGCTTACATAGCTCAAAACTTTGCCTATTAAATTTCTCAATCTCTATTTTGGAACTACTCACCATTTCTTTTCACTTGAAGAATCGATACCGCAGATCTCCCACTGAACCAAACCCTTAACCATAAAGGCGTCCCCCTAAAACCAATAACAGCTCTGATACCAAATGTAGACTTGAATTTTGTACAATTAATTACTGCAAAATGATTCTTAATAAAAACAGAAAATATGCAATGACACACACACACACACACACACACGCGTTACACGGAGATTTTCCCTGGAAACCCAAACCAAGAAAATCAGTAACCTAAATAAAGTCGCACCTCTAATCTTTTATTTATCATATATTCTTTATATATATATATATATATATATATATATATATATATATATATATGATCCTGCAGCATCCAAAACCCCTAATTCATTGACCTGAATTAGTCAAAAACCCTAATTCCTTAACCAGAATTAGAAGACCATCGGATAAAACCATTGAAGAAACCTATGTGCCAAAAAATCGCTAAAAATGGATGCAAAAAACTGCCAAAAACAAAATTTGGGGGCATGCCCGGTGCAACGCAGACACTAGGTTTGGTCGTGCAAAGAATATAACACATACCCAACAAAATCTAGAACATCTAGAAATATTGTCACATCCTTTAATGTGAGTTTTATTGCTCTCATTTCAAAATCGTATAATCCCTCCACTTTTGAAGAATACATGTCATTTCTTAATTTTATTGTATCGATAAGATTGTAGCTACAAGGGTGAAAATTTTATTAGTAGACTCAATATCAAATGAGTAGTTTGGGTTCCTTCTGGTAAGACAAATTCATGAAGCAATTGGGGTAGCCCTGGAAGGCCTCCATTCTATAAAATCAAAGAGACTACAAGAAATGGTATTGAAACTACACTTGTCAAAGGATTATGATAGGAAAAGTTGGCTTTATCTAAGAAGGCTGAAAATTCATTTGGGTTTTTTTATTCATTTTGTAAATTGGATGATGAGTTGTGTTACCTCGGCGACAATTTCTATTTTGATAAATGGATCTTCTTCATCTTTTCTAAAGCCTAGTAGGGTTTTTAGGCAAGGGTTCCCTCGATCCCCACTGTTATTCTTCATTGTATCAAAAGTGTAACATCCCGCTCTTGCACACACTGAGCGAACTTATTCTTTGAGGACACTTGCGTACAAGTGATTCGGGTCATTATACTATTGGTTGCTTTGATTATGATTATGAGATATTGTGGATTTGATGATATGATTATTTTGTTGTATTTACATAGACAGGTGGTATTTTGTTGTATTTACATAGACAGGTGCAGAACTCTGGACGTTGACGATGTAGAGGCATCGATGAAACCCCTTGGACTCTGGATCGAGTCAGGGAGTGGATTGTTAGGGTTTGAATTTTGTTGATGTGACATATGTACATATGATTAGATATTATGATGTTTATTGTTATTGCTGACATGATTCGTTGATGGATGTAGGCTGACGATAGCTTGTCGACCAGACTCACATTTAGAGTAAAGGGGGCACGCACGACAACCAGATACATTGAGGGAGAGGTGTGGTAGTAGCCCTGCCACAGCCTACTAGCACTCTCGTCGTGGCTTGAACTGTAGGTTAATGATTACCTAGTTCAAGAAGACCCACGATGTCGTGAGGGTGGACTGTGATAGTCGCTCACAATGATATAAGGGGCATGCAATAAGGCAAGGTCCTTATTCCTTAGAGGCCCTTAGTCTCCCATAAGATCACCTGACGGAGTATTGACTCCAAGGGTTTGACATCTACCAAATTCAGTCAAGAGGCGAGTGGCACCCTTGGAGCACGTAGTGCATCTTGAAGATCATGTCACGCAAAGAAAACGGAAAGAGGAGAGTGGCACCCTTGGAGCACATAGTGCGTCTTGAAGGGCGCGTCACGCAAATAAAACGGAAAGAGGCAAGTGGCACCCTTAGAGCACGTAGTGCATGCTGAAGGGAATGTTGTGATTTTAACTGATAAGTTAATAAACCTAGTGCCTAGAAAATTATGCCTCCTTAGGACCTGGTCGGCCTTAAAATAGATGATGCTATGAGATAAGTTTAATAACTAAAATTTCCCTTAAAAATTGTCACCCAGCCTAGTGAAATTAAAACCTACGTCTAAGTAGAACATGTGGTTAAAGAAAAACTAAATAAACATGTAACAAGAAGAGGGGTAAGAAATTCAAACTTTAATTATTAAAGAAAAAATTATAACGGAGGTTTAAAATTATTAAAAGGGTAAATGGTTTTTTTTATCTACACTTGCTAAATTGTTTTTTAGTTAAAAAGGAAAAAAGGGGAAACTTAAAAGAAAGGAAACTTAAAGAAAAAGGGGAATGTCCAACTTAGTAAGGAATCTATCCTTTGGGACTTTCTATTTATGAACTCAACTAGAAATTAAGTAAGATGCAAGTCATTTAAGAATTGTGAGGGAATATTGGGACATCGAGTAGCATTTTTAAAAACACTTTTGAGTGGATGAGGGAAATATGAATATTTAATTAATTAATAAATTTATTTTCTGATGCAACTAGGGGATCGGGCGACATGTGTACGGTGGAGGTTTTTCCTAATTAAATAAATGAAAAAGGAATCTACTGAGGCTTTGGGAAACTAATGACTAAGAAATTCTATAAGAAGGATGGTGGAGGAGGAGTATGGATCACATTGGGCTTGTCGAATGTCACACTGTCGAATTTTATCTTGATTGAGTTTCTTCTGTGGGATTTGGGATACCCAGCTCGGGTAACGAGTGGTAGCTCGACCTTGCGAGGTGAGCTGGGAGCTAGCATTCTCTGGTATTGTGTGTGTGGCCCCTTTGCGGCTCGGGGGGATCAGGGGGAAGAAGAGTGACCCTAGCGTTGGTTGGGAGGTACCAGTGAGGTCTCATCGGTCAACAAGTCGGAGTTGGACAGAGCGTGAGCGCGGGATAGTCACTTCCGGTTCTTCGCATTTGGATACGATACGCATGTGCATAGTTTGTATTAAATAATAGCTCAATTTATTGTTCACACATTTCTTTATTGTCGAAAGCTCGCTTGCATAGATGTTGTTAAAATAAAAAGACTCATTTAGTTATGCATATAAACTTTTATCTGGGCGATAGGGAGCCGTGTGAAATTGCAAAAGGGTCACTAAATTTTTGTTTCTAAGATTTGTTTTATTACTGCGTTTTATTGTAGTTTTCAGTTCTGGTTGGGATTATTACTGTGTTGTATTATTACCGAAGAAGACTTTGTTTTGGTTCTCGGGCCATTATTTTATTTTACTCTGCATTTTTATCATTTTTAATCCAAAGAAATTGTGTTTTTATCTTCTGTTCATTTATCCTTTAAGTTATTAGTTCGTGCCTCAGTATTCGACCAGGAGCCGAATCGACTGTCTTTCACTCCGGTGTTAAGGATTTAGATTCAAATGCTCTGCTTTCATGTGCATGGATAATAAGTGAAGGATAATTTCTTCGCCCAACATGGAGAATATACCATGGGATTTCATTTGGTTATCTCTGTGCTTTTTATCTAAACCGAAACACATTTTTTTCCCAAAATTTCACCCAGCTAAGAGAAGTAATCACTACATATTTTCCCCAAAATTCGCCTAACAATGTGAGTTAATCCTCGGCGTATTTTTTTTTACTCCGTTTTTCTCAGCGATTTCCACTCCTCGACTTGCGATTTTTCCCTGTATTTTACTCAACAATTTCACCTCTAATACCCAACAATTTTCCCTACAGTGTACAACATTTTTTGTGAGAAGGATAATCCATGGTGATTGCTTTAAAAGATCTGCAATGGCAGGGTCCCTTTGCAATTTTTGTGAGACGAATAATCCCTGGCGTTTTGCTTTAAAATCTCTGCAATGCCAAGTTCCCTTTGCGATTTTAGCCATATGATTTTACCATTACAATTTTACCAATCCGATTTTAGCATTACGAATTTACCAATTCAATTTTAGAGATACAATTTACCAATACCATTTTACCATTACGATTTTAGCATTACATTTTTCCTTGACATTTTTATCCTTTGATTAATCTCTACATTTTCTCCCAGCAATATGAGCATTCTTGGGCATTCTATTATCTTGATTCATCTCTTCCCTCTCCAACAAACTGGTCATGAAGCGAGACTCATCTTTGAGTGAGAAACGCACTTCCACGACTTGTCCAAGGCCAAGCCATTGTGTAATCTTTAACAGACGTCTCTTAAATTATAGTTGGAGCAAGTTTAATGGAATATATTAAGTAGGTTTTTATTTGGTAGGACATTGGTGGAGATGGTGGCTTCGTTAGATAATATGTTGGAAATCTTATACTCTGTTCTCGATGAAGCTAAAGGCAAAGAGAAGTTATTTCTAGTTCGTTGTCCCTGCCAAATGAGATTTAGGTTTTTAGTACCAGGATATTTTATTAAATAATGTAGAAGTAATTTTTAGCGTAATCAGACTTTTATTATTTTTAGAGTTTCCTTTTTCATTTGTAAATGCAACCAGTTCTTATGATCTTAAATGAATTATGTGATCTTGTTATGCATAGGGCCTCCGATGTATCTTTCCTTTAGTAAATTGTTTTTAGAATTACTTGGAAGATAGCATGTGGATGATAGATTCTAATCGTACACCTTGAAGGTTTAATAGATGGTTTATTATTAGAATGTTTCATAAGTGGTTGCGTCAATCAATTGTTTTATGATAGGTATGATGGACTTGTCAAATGTGTCGTAGGTAGTAATGGCGACATTAATTAAGTGAATGTAGGATTTTTGTAGAAGTCCATTTAACTTGCGCCATGAAAATATGATTAAGATTACTCACGCACTTGAATTAATGTTAATGCATGATTTCTTAAACGATTAAGATTCTCGCGCGCTTGAAATAATGTTAATGTCTAGATGATTAAGTGTTTAGGTATTTTGCGCCATGAATATAAAATGATAACTTCTCTTGTGCCATTAAAATGATGTGATGTATGCTTGATGGAGTGGATAGATCCTCTTGCATCATGAATTTAATGTGATTTATGACTGGTTTGTAATTAGATTTCTTGTGCCATGTAGATAGATTAATGATTACCCTTGTGCCTTGAAATAAAGTTGACGATTACTCATGCGTTAATAATGATGTGGATGCGTGCTTGATTTAGAATTGTTTTACTCTTGTGCCTTAATTTAATGTTGATTGATTATGTAATTAGTTCACTACCGCACCATGAAATTATGTTGATGTATGATTTATTAAGCAATTTGATTATCCTACTCCATTAAAATAACTGATGTGATTGGTTTATAACTTTATTATTCGTGCGCCATGATTCCTAGTTAGTGATATTGATTGTTGATCTATTTGTTTCCGGGTTGATTGTATTAGTGGGATTTAGACACCTCCTTGTTCCTCAAAACAATCGCCAGCCCTGAGACCTTAAATGGCCAAAATCAATTGGATCCTAGGCTTGAGCATTGCTTATGTGTCCTGGAGGTCCTAACCATATAGGATAGGTTGGGCGGAAAGTTCTTTTAATATTTCGTGATATGGTTGATCCTTGTTATCATTTTTCTTTCGTTGATCGTGATGTGTGACTTGCGTCATGATTTATAATTCGTATTGATTATGCGTCATTGTTAATTGTGTGAATGCAATGTTTATGTGCTACTATGATTTGTGTTAATGCGTCAATATGCATATCGTTATTCATGGTGATGACGTGTCGATTTTGTGCCGTGATTGATTTTTAATGCGTTAATATTGTTCGTTAATAAATTGGATGATGTGTAGATGTTGTTTCTATTTTTTGTGATGTTTTAGATTTCCCAATGCCCCAAAAAAAAAAAATTGTACGCTGTTTTTTTTGTCGTAACGGCAGGGGCATTACACATGGTATCAGAGCAGGTTCAACCCTGCAACTCTGGATCGTCACGCCTTCCACTGTATTAAACCCTTGATTAAAACTTAGCGCTATTAAAATTGAAATTGTTTGTACTGGTGATCCTAGTTAGAGGACATCGTGGAGGTAGACGATGTGGTGCTAGTGGCAGAGGCGTGATGCCTCCAGTAGCATTCACGCCAGAGGGATCTAAACCCCAAGGAGAAGAACAAGTCTTTGGACAGGGGTTGATTGTTGAGAGGGATGTGGTTGGTTGATGAGGTCCTTTCAGAGGATGTTAGATGCCTTGATTAACCGAATAGATAGATATGAGGCCACGGTGCCTGTACCCAATGAGGGTTCACAATGCGCTCCCGCTGGCAGTGTTAGCATTCATAGAGAACTCGAGGAGGTGGAGTTTTTCGAGTTCATGGGTGTCATGGAAGGCTCAACCGCTAGGGCATGGTTGGAGAACAGGCAATGTGCGTTGCACTTCATGACTACACATCCAACATGAAGGTCCGCATGGTGATCCTTCAGCTAAAAGGGATTTCTCTTCTATGGTGGAAGACGCTCCTACCTCAACTAAACATGGTCTTTGAGGACGTGTCATGGGAACTGTTCGAGGAATGGTTCCGAGAGAGGTATCTTTCTGAGGAATTCATTGAGCATCAGCTCAATGAGTTCAACACCTTGCGACAGGGTGGTCGTACAGTGCTCGAGTATGAGGCCCATTTTATGGAGCTGCTTCGATATGCTCCGCACCTGAATACCGAGAAACTTAAGGTCAACAGGTTCATGTTTTGCCTTAATGTCAGCATTCGTACAAAGGTTAGGATTTTGATGCCTCAAACCTTGCATGATGTTGTTCAGAAGGCTCTCATAGTAGAGGAGGATCTTATTAGAGGGGGCCAAAGTAGGACTCCAGTGAGACCAGCGAGGCAGGTGTCATCTGGTGTGCAGCAGCATTAGACACTAGCTAGACATTCACCAGGATATCATGGCTTCCAGAGAGGATCCACTTTCACTACACCTCGGTGACCAGCGCCTCAGCAGTGGACTCCTTACAAAGCACCACAACAACGTCGACCGCAGCAGCAACAGTTTAGGGTTGTTTAGTGGAACACACTAGGGTTCCAAGCCGGTGGGTCGTCAGTTTCTACTTCGGGTACCAGGAGTACTGGACCGAAGAAAGGGTGTTGGACATGTGGGGAGACACATTACCAGCGTGACTTCCCAATGGAGAGGACCAGAGCATCTGGATCAACTGGACCCACTACCGTGGGAGATTTGGGCAAGGGCCATCAGATTTATGCAGTGGTGAATAACCGCCAGGCAGAGCACTAGTCGATTGTGCTCGAGACGTCAGGTACTGTCGTTGACCGGACCCTTAGTATTTTGATAGATCCAGGTGCTACCGAGAGTTTTATTTCTGGTGCAGCACTAACAAGAATTAAGGTAGAGGTAGTCGAACAAGACATGTTTTTCTTTGTAGAAATGGCTTCATCTAGGGTTTTTCGAAGATAGCAAATCCAATCACAAAATTGCAGAGCAGAACAAGAAGTTTGTTTGGACCGAGAAATGCACGAAGGTATTTCGAAGACTCAAGGAGCTATTGACGACAGCATCGATACAAAAGGTCCCTAACATGGACGCGAACTTCTTGGTATGCACTGATGGATCCAAGGAAGGCTTAGGCGGAGTCTTGATGCAAGACAGTTGAGTGATCACTTACATCTCGAGAAAGTTGAGAAGGCATGAGGAGAACTATGCAATGCATGATTTGGAGTTGTTAGCCATTGTTTATGCCTTGAGAGTTTTGGAGACACTACCTTATTGGACGAAAATTCGGACTAAAAATGGACCATTGTAGACTACAACACATCTTTACGCAAAGCGACTTGAACGCGTGACAACGGCGTTGGTCGAAATTGCTTAGCGAGTACGATTTCGAGATTACTTACATAAAAGGAACAGTGACCAAAGTGGTTGATGCGTTGAGTTGGAGACCACGCATATTTTCGTTGATTCTTGCTCAGACGAATCTACGTGAAATTATTTTAACTTTACAATGCGACGATGACTGGTACAAAGAGGTCAAGGATTTTATCGGACAAAACACAATGATGGTACCAAAATTTGAGGGTTTTACTGTGGATAACAACAGATTATTGAGATTTGAAAATCGAATTTACATAACGCCCAACGACGAGTTGAGGAGTTTGATCCTAAATGAGGCTCATAGAGCAGTGTACATGGCTCATCCTAGAGTCACGAAGATGATGGAAGACCTTAAACCCTCATTCTTCTAGAAAGGAATGAAGGCAGGCATAGTCAACTACGTGGCAATATGTCTAGAATGTCAGCAGGTGAAGGCTAAACATAGACATCCGACAGGATTACTACAGCCATATGTTATTCCGGAATCAAAATGGGAGGTCATTTCGATGGATTTCATTGTGGGATTTCCAGTGATGGCAAGGAGACACAACTCGATTTTTGTGGTAGTCGACACTCTAACGAAGAGTGCTTATTTGATTCTTGTGCATACGACGTATCAGGCACCTGACATAGCTAGAGTTTTCATCAGTGAGATTGTGAGGCTACATGGCGTGCCTAAGAGGATTATTTCAGATAGAGGATCAGTGTTTATAGGACGATGTTGGACTAGTTTCCAAGAGGCCTTGGGAACCCAACTTAACTTTAGTATTATGTATCACCCGGAAACAGATAGGTATACTGAGCGAACAAACCAAACATTGGAGGATATGTTGCGTATGTACGTAAAGGACCAAGAGAAGCGTTGGGAAGAATTCTTTCCACTGGTAGAATTGGCATATAACAACAGTTACCAAATCACCACTAATATGGCGCCTTTCAAGTTTCTTTACGGGCGACTGTGTCAGACGCCTTTGAGTTGGGATCGGCTTAAAGATAGGGTCCTAGTGGGACCAGAAGCAATCCAAGAAATGGAATATCAAATGAAAACAAAAAGACAAAGGATCAAGGAAGCGCAGGATCGACAAAAGAGTTATGTCGATGCGCATTGTGTCGATCGTACTTATGAAGTTGGCGATCGAGTCTTCTTGCGGATGAAACCACATAAGAGTTCGATCAAGTTTGGAAAGGGTGATAAAATCTCTCTTAGGTTCATGGGACCTTTCAAGATTGTGGAAAAGAAGGGGCCCATGGCCTATCAACTAGCTTTGCCTGATTCTTTGAGGCGTATGCACGATGTTTTTCATGTCTCTGTTTGGAGACATTATGTTAGTGATCCTACACATGTTATTGACAGGGGTGATTTTAAGAACCCCCCCTAAATTTATATATATAATAAATGGGAGAATCCCCATGATACATAGGAAAAAATGAAGGCTATTTTATCAATTATATAATATGTATATATAGTTTTTTGGTGAATCTTTTAGTCAATTATATAATCTTGTAAAATCTTGGCGAATATTTCACTGAATTATAAAATCTTGTAAAATCTTGACGAATTTTTCACTGAATTATAAAACCTTGTAAAGTCTTAGAATTTTTTTTGATAAAGTAGAAAACTCATATATAATAATAGGGAAATGTGTTCATTAAACTATAATATACTCATTTTACATATTTGAAAAAATAAACATAGTTTGTCCATCCTTTAGACAATGTTTCAAGCATCATGGGTTTTGTTTGTCAAGGTTGTTCCAAGGGCTTACATAACATTAAGGATGGAAACTAGGGACAACTGTTCCAAGGGCTTACATAAGGAAGGAGTGGAATAAACTGTTGATTTTTATTCAAAGGTATATAACCTATGAGGGAAGGTATAATTCAACTTTCGTGTATCACATTAGATTATTGGAACATTTCACAGGTACTCAACCACTCAATATGCCCTATTTTCTTTGGCAAAGTCTTGTAAAAATGTCTAAGAAGGCCAAATCCAATCATGATAAGGATGAGACCAAACTTTTTCGTTGTGGTTTGATTAAATTACTCATCATTGAAGAACTGAAGAAAAGGTAGAAAACATGTGGGTATTTTTTGTTTTGGTTTGAGTTCACCTCTGAAGAAGATCCTGAGAATCCTCTTGGAAAGAAGAAGAGAGTCAAGAAAGGCAAGAATCATATTTCACCTAATACAGTAGAGGCATCCACCAGCAGGACAAGGAGAAGGATAGATTTCCTCGATGATCCTAAGGATGAAAACATGGTCAGAATAAAAAAAGCTAAAGTGGATGCTTGGAAGGAGAGGCTTAAGGAATATAGAGTGTTGGACAGATTTATGAAGAAAGAGAACGCTACCTTGAAAGCCCAGATTGCAACAGTTTCCTCACAAAAATACAAGTACAAAGGAGAATAAAAGAAGTTGTCTAAGAAGGCTAAAGGTACTTCAGATTTAGTGTTAAATTTTGCAAGAAGTACAGGATCATGAGGAGCAAGTGGTTGTACTTAAAAAGAAAGAACTAGAGGAGACCATCTCTACCAGTTGAGGCTATTCAACAAGAATGAGGTGATCCAAGCCCTGATACCTTTTTTCATATTTTTCCCTTACTATATGTATGGCATCTCTTTCTTGTTATTTAGTGTTGCTCCCTAATTGCAAGATTTTAACCAATAGTTTTGTCTTGTCTCCAATTGAATTGTCAAAGTGAAATTATGTTGGCCTTGAGTTTTCCCATAATTTTGTTTATGACATACCAAAACTACTCTGCTGAATTTTGTAAAAAACAAAATTCCATTGCTTTTAAAGTGATCATTGGAAAGAAAACAAGATACAAAGCATGCTTTGTACTTAATGCATACAATAATGGCACAGATATCCATTGACAGGAACCTATAGATGCCAAGCTAGAGTAATCATATTTGTTGGTGACCATGCATGAGCTATTGTTTTTTCAACTGCTGCAATAATTTGTTTTATTACATTATTTCAAGGTCCAAACTCCTTCCTGATATAGTTGAATACCCGGGAGGGAGGTAATTTGTAACAATATATGTTTGTTTGCTGAAGGTATTTTGAAACTATGTGAATTCATAACATGTGATGTCTAAAACTAGGGCTCCAAAGTTATCTTCCTTTAATGATGAAGGAAGGAATTGGGTTTGGATTCCTACCATGTTGACACTCTCTTACATAGAAAGCAAATACAAATGTTGGTGTCGATCCATATTTCTCTGTGCAAAAGTTTTATGCTGAAAATGATGCTCTCCTTTTGGCTTGTGGTGTAACAAAACCAAAGAATATTCAACTCATCTAACTTAGGTAAGTGATAACTTTCTGATGGATCACTTCCACTAATTTGTTTTGTTAGGTTAATCAAGCCTTACTTCTCCCTTTTGAGAAGGTTGTCAGTAAAAGTAGGGGCTTTGAACCTGGGCCACAACAATAGTATCAACAATGACTTGCCAATATGGTGATCTAAAAACATTCAAGGGCAAGTTTGAATAAAACCAAAGGTATTTCTACCTTTCTTAGCAGCCTCATGGACAATGTTTCTCATTTTCTACTTCCCAATGTTGGTTGAGATTTGGCTTGAGTATTAATAAAAACTTGAATGTAAGCATATATCCATCCCCTTTAAACTTGGGATCGGGTCTAGATAATCCCATGACATGTCATGAAAATTATCCCCCAAGTCTACAAACATGTTGAGAAGCCAAGTATACAAGAAATTCTCTTGACTAGTTGAGTATTTTGGCCCAGTTCAATATTGGTCATTCCTTACAAATGGGTTTGCACATGTCACTTTATGAGCTCATTGGGAGGTGCACCCTACTTGAGGAGGATTTGGGTTGATTTCATTGGATTTTAGTGCACTTCTCTTCAATTCAGTTGAATTATCTTTAGTTCACTTCATGCATGTGTTATTTTTACCTTAAAGGGGAGCACACCACTTCTATAAGCCTCCTGGTTGCTATTTTTGGGCAGCAATTGACTCATGCATGCACTGAAGAAGTGAACCATCATGGATCTTATAATTAACTTGATTTGGAGTAACTTGCACATCAATCAAGTTTCATTTTTAGCAATTACTTAGAATGAGGGTGGATGTTTTGAGGAGATATCGTGCTTTCTATTTTCAAACAAAAACTTATTGATTTAAAGCTTATGATCAATGCACCTTGGATAAGACTCATGAGTTTATAAGGAGAGGCTATACTTGGAGAATTCTAAATTGTTTGAAACTTATCCATTCACTCATGCATGCATCTATTCTAAGCAAGAGGAGGGAAATGAACCTTGAGGTTATTTTGAGCAGGTTTCACACTTATTTCTGGCAAAGGGAGGTGCCCACCTTGGAGTTCTATTCATGACACTTGCTTACTTTTTTTTTCATCCATATACTATATATCATGCACCCTTCTTGAAGGTTTATTATTGGCAGGTGTGGAAGGTTATTTCTAGTAAATTCATCTATCATTTGTTTGGAGCTAGGTTCCCCCTACTTGAGGGTTCTTTTATTGGGCTTCCTCTCCCTCTATATTGTTGTATTGTCAATAGGAAATGGATTCCTCCTTATATTATCCTTTTGATTTAACCAAGCACCCCACCCTCCATCCCATAATCAAGGGTAAGATATTCCTCATGGCTTGCAGCCTCAACAAAAATCGACCCATGAAAAGAGAAACATGTCACTAGCAGGATTTGAACCCAAGTAGGGAGGATAACATTTATCCTCCCTAACCACCCAATATAGGCCCAATTGACATCCTCCTTATCTTATCTTTATATTCTTCACTTGTTCTATTCAAAGATATATTCAATGTACCCCTAGTCTCATTATATAAGAGTTGGAGAGATAGTGAGGGTTGATGATCCATTATTTGCTTGAGTTCTCTAGTCTTTCATCACAATTTTTTTATTCAAGTGAGTGTGAGAGAGCATATCATTCAATGAGAGTTATGCATCACTCTCATCCTATTCATGTGATTCCATTCTTGGACTTCGTGAGAGAAGGTGATTTGAAAATGATTTTTCATCCCATGGAGTGCTTTGAATTTGAAGCCAATATCTCCAAACTTTGTAATTGCAAATTTGGAATAAAGGTACCATCTATTTTGGTAGTCAACTCTCATTTCATTGGTGTGTTCAATTGCCTTTACTTGAAATTTATGAGTTGATTGACCTCGGGAACCCCGGTCAATCAATTTTCTACTATATTCAACTCCATAATACAGGTTAACCCATGGAATTCAAGGCACTACAGTCATAAATAAATTTTCAAATATTTACTTTGTTGTTTTTGAGTTCTTTACATGCAGATCCACACTTTTCTAGTGGATATTTGAGGTTCTTTATCACAAATTTGCATATAAATTGAGGCTATTTGATATATACAAGTGTTCATATTACTTTCTACCCAGAATTGATTTAATGCATATTTAAGATCTGATATTTAATTTACAGCAAGTTGTTCTGCATATTTGAAGTAGTTTTTGGCAGGGAAAGTTTGATTTTTATCTTCAAATTGCATAGGGATTTCCCTTGGTGGTTAGCACACACTAACCCAAAGGGAAAAGAGAATGTAAAGAGAAAGTATGAAAGCAATATGTTGAAATTGATGAGTTGGGTGTTGTAGAGGCAATATATGCTCAAGAGAACATCTGGGAGGCAGAAATGTCCCATGAAATGGACTCAAACCAATGTGCAAAAAAATGGTATCTTTGAGGGAATTTGTAAGAACTTCATAAAAAAATAACATACCTAAGGGGTGACATCCTGGAAAATGAGGAAGGACATTGAAAATTGGGTCCTTGAGGATTTGGAGACTTTGTCATATGTCTATTGGCTGGAAGCTACACGTGGGGAGGCTAAGGGGAATGCCAATGATCCCAACCTTGCAAAAGTAATCAAATATTGTTTTCAAAAGGGACCAAAATACATTGTACGGGGTTAAAATGCATATATGACAACTTTGGGAGGATTGGAGCTACACAATACAAATAGAACTAATCAAGGTGGTAGTGTGGAAAAATTACATGCCTAGAAACAGTTGCAAGCATCTAGGCATTGACATTATCCTCTTGACAAAGTGGAATTGTTTCAGCCCTTTTTGAGAATAAATATGCAATTCATCATCAAGAACTGAAATAAAGGTCCACCATTAATTACACCAAGTTCAACTTCTTGTTCAGGAATATTACAGGAACCTTTAAAAGGTGCCAAATAATAGAACTTGAAACATCAAATAAAAAAAATTAGTTATAAATTAAAAATATAGAAAATATATAATGCAAACCTATAAGAATTATTGAAACCATAATGAAATGTACAATGGTACACTCATCTGGTGAACTTTTACTATTGTAACCTCAATCCAAAGATTTCCCTTTCCAACATTTATTGTATTGAACCCATTCATGATAAAGCTTGTACCCTTTGTTGTTGTCTATGTACATTGTACAATATGCACAAACAAGAATTTTACAATACAAACAAGAATTTTATAGTACACTATATTGAGCAAAGAAGCATACCAAATGAAAACCAGATACTGCATGGAAAAAACATGCAAGTACTTTATACTCCCTCACTAATATATCATTGTCAAATCAGAGAATAGAATACAAAAATAGACAGACTTTGATATCTTTTATTTTGCATCCATGCCTTAGTCCCTTAATGTGTAAAAATAAAACATAAAAATGATGAGGGAATCAAAAATAAATTTATTACAAAAGAATTCCACAGTACATATGCTAATAAATGCCAAAGAAAATAAAGGCACTAATAAATGTTGAGGTCGACCCTGCTTGCCAAATGTACTTCCACTTACAATGTGCTTCTTAAGGCACTATTTTAAGTTACATGAGGTTATCCAGGCATGGTTTCTCTTTAATGACATAGTTCTTGAATTTGATCAAGTGGCAAAGGAGTCAACCACACTCTAAATAAATGAATATGTTCACACAACACGGTGTGTTGTCCTTCTTCAAAGGATCCAAGGTTTCAATATATAAAAGGAAATAGAGATCTTAGCACCACTTTCAACAGAGACATGATGCATCTCCATCAAATCTTGACAAAGATTCCTAACCATATACATGTTTGCACACGATTTGCACAATATATTTTCACTCTATGAAAATGAAAATGAAGTTATTAAACCTTCTGAATACACACCATAATATAGAGGATGTGATGGGGTTCCAAGTCGGGCTTATTATTTCAAGGTGGTGGTACAAGATCAAATCTCAAAGAGTCTCCATGTCAAAATTAGTGGGTATGAAATCTGGGTTCATAGTTTCCCCACCGATCAAACAAAAGAGTTTACCTATTTTATAT
>JASDQU010371738.1:66310-90873 GCA_032191745.1 Picea mariana | reverse complement strand
TTCCTGGAAACTTCCCCTTTCTTGTGGATACTAGCCCAATAGGACGTCTTGTCTTTTTCTCCAGTGTTGTATTGTAGGTTTTTGTAATGTCTTTGAGCTATTGACTAATGTATTAGGGTCTTATGCATATGTTTGATAATATTGATGATGAAACGTGATTAACATTGCTATGATCCCGGTCACTGATGAGCCCATGGAGGGTGTAGCCTTTGATGTGCAGGATCATGCCCGACGGACAGGTACCATTTGGATCGGTACACATGGGGAGATGATCAGTTCGGACCTCCATGGGGCTGAAGAGCCCACCAGATGGATGTTGAGACCTCATCAGGGGGCAGAGACAAGACAGTGGTTGATTAGGGTCTTGCATCGGAAAAAAAGAGGACATTCCATCAGAGGCACTTTGGCGAAGCCCGACCTAGTGGGAATGACCCATTTTCAGTGGAAGGTTGGCCTTGGAAGGCTCAGGACGCCCCCATCCTCACCATGATGTCATCCAGCTTCATGGACATACATGGAGGTAGACTGGGCAGCAGTGGCACGTGTGGCATGTTGGAGAGGCCCCTGGGGGGCTAACATTTTGCTCCTAGATGTCTCATCTGCCATAAAAGGGGCTAGCGCCTCCTTTGAAGGAGATTTTACCTTTTTTATAGCTCAGTTAGGGTTTTAATTTGACAATTTAATGTAAAAAACAGTGTTATGGCCTTGTCGGCCTTTTTATGATCTAAAAGTTAATTAAGGTCATTGATACAGTATATATTGACGAGTTTTAGCCTCATTTTAAACATAACACATCACTCACTCATTAGTGAGGTCTGATTTTAGCGCCCTACTTGGGTAATTTTGTTGGTTTAGTGAGGCGCACTTGTTGAAGGAAGGCATTTCTTGGCATTTCTCTTGAAGGAAGGTTTACAACTAGGGTTTGCATGCTATTTCATGGTGATATGTAAGTGTTTTTTTTGCAAAACTTCTTGATTGAATGGTTGTAGTCTTATATTCTTGCATATGTTGATAATTTGTTGATCAAAAACCCTAGGTGACAAGCACACAAGTAGGTCCTTGTTTCATGTCCCCTAAAAGATAAATTTTCAGCCATTGAATAAGGAAGAAAGAGCCTAGCAATAGCTACACTCTTATTGCTTCTTCTCCCTGAGCTAGTCGTACTTTCAGAAGTCAAGAAGGAGGAGACGTCCCATGCCTAGGTTATCTACACATAGGGTCGTCCTTCTTCTAGGGTTTAGTGATAGAGTCTTGTTGTAGCAACACTCTCCCTCACTCCACTCTCTTGTCTTGATTTATCTTTCATGCTAGCCGTTTTTGCCAAGTTAACCTAAGGAAGGAGGAGAGAGCACGAAGCCTTGCTTTAGCAACACCGGAGTGAGCCTCTCTCCCCTAGGGTTTTGATTATGAAGCCCTGCCATAGTAGCACTTAAGAACTCTTCCCTCCAGTTCTTTGCCATCCTCCTTCAACCCTTGCGTCCTCTATTAAATTGACTCCATAAGCCCGAAGGCACTGATCTTAGACCTCCAGCGTTGAAGTGAAAGTGATCAAACAAACTCTCAAACTTTTTACTAGATTGAAACCCTAATTAACTGCTAACCCTAGAAACGTTGACATCACCCTTGGTTATTTCATCTTAACACAACAACATTTCATTTTATAAGCAATTAAATGGTGTTTAAAGCATTTATTGAATGTGGGATTGATTGGATACATTGATTGCTACATCATCTTGATATTTATTGGTGGAGTGATATTATTTCATCGTTGTATTAACAAACAATGACTTCGTCAATATTTATTGTTATAATTGCTTATATATTGATGTCAGATAGTCTTATGAAGTACTAAACCATTGAATCATAGCTTGCATATATTGGTTTGTTGTCGCTTTGTTCCGGGCAGGTGTTCTTCTTTGGGGCTTCACTTCATTATTGGTTGTTTGGCCGAGACTATCTGTTTTTTGGTGGTGACTTATGAAGGGGGATCTTTACCTTTGTCATTTTAACTTTTTTCTCTTCAAAACTCCAGGTTACCGGGGATGTCTCCCCTAGGCCTAACCTCCCTAAAGAGAAAGAACCTCCCCATCGTGGTGACATTGGGTGGGATAGGTTCCTGTTACGCCAGTTTGACCTCCATCTTATAACCATTTGACCCAGCTACAAACTGTGCGATAACACAGCTATGACCCACTATCTTTTGTAGAGATTACTTTTGGTGACAGCAGGGCACCAATGGTACAGGATTGGTTACAACAGAGCCAAGACATCCTCAGAGAGCTAAAGGATCATCTACAGAGAGCATAGAACCAACAGAAGGTCCAAGCAGACAAGCACAGAGTGGACTGCACTTTTGAGGTTGGTGACTTAGTCTATCTAAGGCTCCAACCATATAGGCGGGCTTCTATAAAAAGAAGCAGAGTAGAGAAGCTACAACCACGATTCTTTAGGCCCTACAAGATCAGCAGGAAGATAAGGGTCGTAGCTTATGAGTTGGAACTTCTACAGGGCAGCAGGATACACAATGTCTTTCATGTGTCCTTCCTGAAGAAGGCCATCGGCCAACACATTACACCTATTGAGGTACTACCTCCTATGGACGAAGAAGGACAACTTGTTTTGATTCTGGAAGAGATACTAGAGGTTCGAGAGAAGAGGCTCAAAAAAAAAAGCATCAAAGAGTACCTGATCAGATGGAAGGATCTACCCATTGAAGATTCCACGTGGGAGAATGAACAAGTAGTCCGAGAAACAGGTTTGGAATTGCTTGAGGGCAAGCAATTTCTATCAGGGGAGACTGTAATGTCCCCCACCTCTTGTTGAAGAGGTTTTGAGAGGACTTAGTGGCCTAGGCATCCCCACTAAGCCATAGTCTCACATTTTGAGGGGAAAAGTCAACCAAACTAAAGTTATATTCTGAAGTTGACTTAATAAAAAGAGAAAAAGGAGTAAAAAGATAACTCAATGAAGAAATAGAAGCGTTGGAGGTTGAGTTAGGGCTAACTCTAGGAATTAACTTAACTCAACAAAAAAAATGGAAGAAAGGTATAAAGAGAAGGCTAGGGCGCACCTCTCATTCATTCTAGATTAACTTCAACTTGGTCTAATATGTCATTCGGTAAAAATGTGTTTGTGTTTCTTTAGTATGCATTTGTGGTTATGTAATCTGATAATCGCGATATATTTTAAACATAGAGTGATCCAATGGTTCAAACTCTTTTTTATATTAATGGCTATATTAATTTGTGGCTGAAGACTCTATTTGTCCATTATCTTTATTTAAAAAGCATGAGGTCATTTGTTAATGATTGATTGTGAAAAACTCTCTTGTAAAATATATATTTTTTGCATTAATATATTGTTGCAAGCTGCCACGTTGGCTAAGACCATGGATCGTTTCCCTCTTCAAAGGCTTTAACCATGTAAAAACATTGATGTGTTAATCTTTCATCTAATTATGTGAGTGGTTACTAAAGGTGTTAATCTTGTGTGAGAATATCATATTTTGTCAAACATCAATATCCATGCATTATATATATATAGCACTTGAATGGTTATGCATATATACAAGGAAAGTATAAGAGACACCTTGAAAACCAACCCAAAGATTGTCACTTTATAAAGAACAAACCCTAAAACATTGTCATTCAAAATTTATAAGGAAGTGTTAGCCCCGCTTGCCCGAACAAACAAATATAGTATAGTGAGCCTTGTCCCCTCGGGTGGGCAAACCTTATTGATTGGTTGCTCCAGATTCTTGATTGTGTTACTTAGTGAGCCTTTCGCATGAAACCTCTTTTGGCCGACAGAAATGGATGGCCTAAGAGTTGGTTGCAGGATCAACAGCCAATAAGCAAGTCGTAAAGAGTTAAGAAAAGCCGCCTTACGTTCGGTCAGTCTATTTCCATAGCTGCTTGCAGGTAGAAGCATGCATTTCAATGAAAAATGATTTAGTTAATTAGATGGGAAGGAAAGTAATAAGGGAAGCCTCGACGATACAAGTCGGAAGGGAATAAGGCATCATTATTTATATATGTAATTATGCTTTTCTTTTTTTGTGATAACCTGACCTAGTTAGATTGAGGGGAAGAAAGAAAGGTGATAACCTTCTCGTAGTAGTCGATCCATTGGGTTATTCCATTTGTTCGAAAAATAAGCAAGAAACAGGAAAACATATTTTATTACTATGAAAAGGAACGATCCCAAATAGATGAAAATCCAATTTAGGGTCATTCCTTGGTGAACATGATCTACCATAATCTCTTAGATCCCCACATTAATATGCCGGAAGAAATAGATATCTGGTAGAAAAGTGGAAAAAACTTTCGATATGATAATCAAAAGGGGTGGGGAAGCAGCAGTGATTCTTCGAAAAAGCCTGGTTCTCTCTATCCCCGAGCTTTCATTTCTCAATCCACTTGTTTGTCTCTTCATAGACCTCCCCACCAATAGATAGGGACAAATGGGAATGATCGAACCACATATGCGAAATGTCGATACCATGCAGCGGCTTCAAAGCCAACGTGATGCTCCTTGGTCAAATGACCCAGATATTGGCGAATACCACGTATGATTGGGGAAATAGTACCTTTAATCACATGAAAACCATGAACCCTGGTTGTTGAGGGAAAGGTAGAACCATGAATACCATCCAAGACAGTGGGAGGTGCTTGATAATGCTCCATTCCTTGGAACCCAGTGAATACTAGAGCCAGTGAAACGGTGGCTATTGAAGCATACACTACTTGTTGCTCCTTCCCCGCGAGTATAGCATGATGAGCCCAAGTTACGGCAGCTCCGGATGGAGGGGGAATAGGGTTATTAAGAAAAGGGATTTCCCAAGGATTTGAAACCCCAATCCCTTTGGGGGGCTGGATACCTCCGATCTCTACCGCAGGTGCCGAAGGAGAATGAAAAGAACCCCGAGAAAAAGCGAAGAGGAAGTGCAAGGTTGGTAACACAATCGCTAACAAGAATACCATCCATTCAAAGATGAAAGGTGGAAAGAGGGAAAAAATCCTTTAATTATTTTGCAACTAAAAATGTCAAAATTGCTTAGTCTTACTTCAAGAAAATTGTTTTTAAAATTGTAGATATTTAGATTGCAACTAAAAATTTCAAAGTAGAGCGAGTGGTGGATATTTAATGAAAGATATGTCTGAGATTTAACAAAAAAATATTATGCTGAACCATTCAATAAATTTAATTTTTCAATGATTCTATGTAGCCAATCATTAATCTACATTCCATAATTTTTCACTAAAACACTTACTGGAAACAACAATGTACAAAATTGCATTTTGACATGATCAGAAAAAAGTAAGCCCATATAAGTTGAAAGAATTAAAGAGGGAGGTTGACTCCCAAGTACCCCTTCATTGGTGAAGGGTTAATAAGAGAATTGTTACGTGTTCAATATTTAATGAAAGATGTGTGAGATTTTAAAATATACTTGGTGCTAATTCGATAAATTAATTTTCAATGTGATTCACTAGAAAGGTGACAAAAACAACCATGTCCAAAATTGCATATTAATGTTATTAGAAAAAAAAAGTCGCTCCATATTAATTGAAAGACCTTAAAGGTTTTACCTACAATAGAAACGAGGGTTGACTCGCAAGTACCTCTTCCTCAGATCAATATATCCTCATGACATGAGATCTCACTTTAATATTATAATTATAAATTTTAAATGATAATGTTGTGAGAATGATCATCTTTCAACTATAAATTCTCCCTTTAATATTACAAGTATGAATTTTAAATGAAAATGTTGTGAGAATGTTCATGGTAATGTTAGATATTTTTTTCCTAATCTGTTTAGATAATCATATTGCATAAACCGACTTGCACATACATAAGTTGGATTTGGTTGGATTTGCAACACTAACTAGCAATTAATTTCCTCGTGAGAACCACCATCTTTATCTTGAAAAGAATTAGAAACAGTAAAAAACCTCATCACATTAAGAGGTAGATGGTTTTGAATATTGTAGTAGTGGATGGTTTTGATTATTGGAGGTTAGATGGTTTTGACTAGATTTGTAAGCAACCTTTAATCGCTTAATAGTGTCGTAAACAATACTATATAATAGGGTTAAAGTTCAGCATGATGCTTCCATCCCTATACCACTAAACAATACTATGAAAAATTAAAGTTAAGCATGATCCTTCCATCCCTATACCACTACCATTGCCTATACAAAATTCCCATGAATAACAAAATACATAAATTGGATTTGCAACAATGGCAAACAATTAAATTATTTCCTCGTGAGAATCACCATCACCATCTTCATCTTGAGAAGAAATAGAAGCGCCAAAAAACCCTCATCACAATAAGAGGTAGATGGTTGACTATTGGAGTAATGGCCAATGTTTAAAAAATATAAATGATATGCAAGAAAGTAATTAACTTTAACCCAGTCTTGCCATTTATTCCTACTGCCCGAAAATATAGATGATATGCAAGAAAGTAATTAACTTTAACCCAGTCTTAGCATTTATTCCTACTGCCCGACTTCCATGCAGAATACAGAATTTTAGGGGAAACGACTTCCATGTAGAATAGAGTTTTAGGAGAAAGAGGGATATAAGGGTCAAAATTCCCTACGAAAAAAAATTTCTTCTGTCTTTACGTGAAGTGTTTGGCTAGAAAGGCTGAGGTATATATGGCAAGGGCTGTAAAAGATAATCAACGTAAATTTTAACAAAATATTATAATTGTAATCAATGTCATTTTTAAATGAAATATTATAATTTTCATATATATATATATATATATGAACTGATGGATTACCTCGAGTAATGAAGTGCTGCTTTGAGCTTGGCTTTTTCATGTAGGTGGTCTTCAGATTGACACCCGGCACTGGCTGCCTATATTGCATGATGCCCTGATCGAGCTGGACGCTGTAATCAGCACTGACAGGTTTACACTAAGTGCCATCCGCAAAATACAAGAAAACACTAATCAGCACTGACAGGCTTACACTGTCATCAGCGAAATACAGGTAAATTCCCATACATGTATTTAACTGTTACATGTCACTTTATAAATTTTTAAAATCTTATATATCGAAACCTAATAAATGTGAAGCAAAATATCGAAACCTAATAAATGTGATGCAAAATGCCTTTACTGTCCTTTTTTAGATTTTTTCTGTGTTATATTTGGGTATGAATGTTGATGAAGATGTAAAGTATGTTTTAGCTTTTAATCTTAAAGGCGATATAAAGAAACGTTTTTTCATTTTTTTAAGTGTTATATTTGGGTAATGAATGAGAATGAAAATGTAAAGAATATTTTTTTACTTTCAATCTTAAAGGCGATATAAGAAAAACATAACACCAGCACACTAAGATTTTGCGAAGAAGACCATCTCAAAAACTAATTTATTCATTCTCAACTATTTCCTTTGAGATGGACCAACTCCACACCTTCTGCAGACACGACTTCACGAGTTCTTTAGGGTGGCAAAATTGTCGCAAGGGTTTTCATTCGTTCTCAACTATTGCCTTTGAGATGGACTAACTCAAACACGATGTTCCATGTTCTGTAATGACCTTTTGAGATGGACCAACTCCACACCTTATTCCAATTTCTTCTGCAGACTTGATTTCACAAGTTCTTTTGTTGCAAGGGCTTTCATTTAAGTATTGACGAGCCCAATCTGGCAATAAAGGGAGAAAATTCTTTGGAGCACCTCTAATATCATATCCTCTCAACTCCACATAAAATATTAATATCCCATTTTTCTTGTGTCCAGTTTCGGTGTGCCTTAATTCTCTTTGAGCAAGATAACGTTACCCTTCTTCTATATACGTCTACTCAGGCTGTAGATCAACTGTAGATTGCTAGCTTGATAGTAGATGTGACTCATCCAGATCAAAGAAAGTGCAGCTAGAGTGACTTCTCCGTTCTAAGCAAATGGTTTCTCTGTATATGGAGCATCGCTTATTATAAATGTCGATCAAAAAAAGGAAATTCCGTAAATTGCAAGAAAACTAGTTAGTATGGACAAAAAATGTCAACAAACATGAACGGATATAAATGAAAAAGAACAAATATAAACTGAAAATAGAAGATTGTGTCTCAGGTCAAAATTTCCTTACTAGCCATGTCCCCAATTGATTGGAATCAACTGGTCAATGGTTACAAAGGCACTGATTGATAAGTGCATTTCAAATCCTATCTTTTGATCGATCTGTGAGTTATCTCAATATTTTAGATTGATCATCCGTCTAGTAAGAATGTGTTCTCAATCACGTCAAGCACTAGAAGGGAAATTTATGGCCCTATTCTCACATTGAGAACAAGGGGCACATTCATTGGCATCATCAATCTTGGCAAATAATTCAGAACATTCATACATGAATTTGAACTGAATTAAATAATTCAGAACATTCATAGGATTTTGAAACCCACTTACCACTTTTGTTTCCATAATTCATTTTATCATATATGTTATGTGCACACACAGCTTACATTGTATATCCTTACTTTATGCTATAATGCTTTTATGTTATATTCTCGTACGCACATGTTCTGAATCAATCCAGTACAGGGAAGTCAAAACATATCATATGTTTTATAATTGAGTTTGCTCATTTCCATGCACCATCTTTCTCTGCACTGAATCAGGATATATGTAAGATCGAGAAATTTTTCTATAAATAAATTACAATTAGAATGAAAAGCTAGCGTACCATTGCAAAAACTTCATACCAGGAGTAATTTTAGCAGCATCTGACACAATCTAAGAATATGGTACAGCTGATCTTAGAAATTGTCAGGTCTACACTCTAAACTTGAGTTGGAACCCTGTATTAATGATAACTGACTGATACCACGTGAAAAAGAAGTCCAAAATAATGAAGAAAATATAAATATGTTCCCCTCCACATTTGGCTGCATCTCTGTACTCCTGTGCGAGAAAACGATCAGCAGTGATCATTATTCTCATTGTTTCGAACTTGCTCAGATATGGAATCCTCAGGTACTATCTGTTTTGTAGTGTTCTGTGAGATAACATCATCATAGCCTGTGAGTGGAGCTGCCTCATTTAGGTCAATAAAGTGCCGATTCTTTAAATCTAGTGATTGTTCTCCAAACTGTTCCCAAGACCTTATGATAGGCTCTTCTATGAGAGCTTCAGGTGATTGGGCCTCTTCAGTCTTGAGCTGCTTTTCATCTCTACCTTGGTCTGAGTCATCATCTAGAGAACTTTCACCTTTCATGTCAGAGTGGAAACTGTTACTTACATCCGACTCCACTATAAACATTTTTTTCTTGACATTTGGTTTTGATTGCCTCTGGAATTCCAAATTTTCTTCCTCGGAATTAGACATCTCATATTTGCTATAATCCACACGGGTAGCTCTCTTGCTTCTTCGCAAACCTGATTGATGTCCAACTACAGGTTTTCCCCGCCTCCTTCCTCGAGTTGAATACTTTCTTTTGTCATCACTATCATCATCATCATCCTGTTCCTCCTCATCATCACTACTGCTTACATCTTCATTGTCATCAGGTCTCCACCTCCTTTTCCTTCGACTCGAACGCCTTCTTCGGTGCGGACTATCACTAATATCATCCTTCATACTATCATCATCAATATTATCATCGTCATCTTCTACATCCTCTTCATCCTCTCTGTACTCTTCATCACCTTCATCCTCTCTGTACTCTTCATCACCATCATCCTCTCTGTATTCTTCTTCGCCATCTGCATCCTCTCTGCTTCCATCCTCGCTCTCTGAACTACTGGGTATGCTTATACTCTTTCTACTTTTTATGCCTCCACCAGCTACTGCATCCACAGACATTTCATCCTTGTTACCAACATCATTGTCAGAAACATCTTCCACATATTTCCTTTCCATGCTTCTTTGATCCATAGGTCTCAACCTAGTGCTGCAATGCACACAGTTCAAATCAGTTCAGGATTACATAGCGTTCTGTATAATATACAGAACTATGAACACAAATACAAATATGCAAAGAAGCATGATTTTTTTTGAATTATTATCATTTCAGCCTGAGGAAAAATATATATCATACACCTTCCAACCAGCTAAATGCAAAATTTGGTAAACACCTAATATATATATCTAAAAATACCTGCGTGTGGAAGGACCAGATGTACGGAGCACATTAGACTCTTCACTCCCATCCTTTGACTCTGGCGATAATCTATTTTCAGGGTTGTTACCATGACCGTTTTCATTACCATTTGCTTCAGGATGTTCATCCATTGTCATATGCCTTTTCAAAAAAGGCTCGGTAGATGGCAAAATCTTCCTGAAATCATGAAGTGTGAATAGCAAGAAATTTAAAAAGAATGTGAGGTTTGAATGGTCTCTTCTTAATGATTAAACTCTCAATCATTGCTTCCAATAAATAACCCAAGCAAACTGAAATTCCAAAATGGGCATCAAGTGAAAGGTAAAAGTTAAAACAATTAAAAGCACTAAGAAATTAGAAATAAATTAAAATCAACTTGAACTACTATTCATTTTGGGAGTACTTACTTTGTCATTTGTATTGCCTCGTCAATAGAACGATCATAATCATCTGAAAAAGGAACAAGCATCGGATAAATCATCAAAATAACAAGCACAATCAACATGGGCAGAGTTTCCGTGAAACACAAATAAATAAATCACTCGAATGCAAAAGATGTGCTTCCAGAAACTGTGACAATGATACACTGAATTGAATCGTAAGTGAATGAAAATACGGAAAAGACAGAATGAAAAACAAACTCAATTGCCACAGTTTAGACCTAACACTATCCAATAGGACCTTGCAATAAGTACATCAAGGACAAATGCAATAAGAACCAAACAGAAATGTGAATCTATAGATCTAGACGACTCCTACTTATGCTGCTTCTGGCTCTATCAGAGAATCTTGTGAAAATCCCATGCAAATACACCAAGGTCAAATGCAATATGAACAGACAAGAGGGAATCTATATATCTGGACTCTGCTTACACAGCTTCTGGCTCTATCAGAAAAACGTGTGATAATCCTATGAAAACAAAATATCTGACGATTTATCTAGGGCCGCTCACAATGTAGCACTTCAACGTACATTTCAAACAATGTCTCTAAAATATTTAAGACTACGACTTTAAATTAGTCAAGGCATCTTTAGTTGAAGATGATATTTCAAAAAGGTACAAATGAAAACTAAGATACATAGTAACATATTGAAATTCATCACATAATAAAAGCAATACAATGAAGTTTATGATTAAGATTACACAATTAAAACAATTTAACTGCATCAAGTAGTTACGGTCATGCGTTGTTCAAAGTCATGAATATACATCCTCTCTCTCTGACAGAATTTGGATGAAGTTTGAAGTTTGAATCTTTAGCAATAGATACTGCCCAATCCAAATTATGAAGTTCAAAAAAGGCATATTCATGTGAGTGTACATTTATGTCCATCATTTAGTCTGTCTATAGAAAATAAATGACCAACGCAGCAATAATAATAATAATCTAGTTTAAGGTCACAGCCTTGAAAATGCTTACAAGCAACCTTAAAAACATGATCACTTTATACGAGTGATCATCGGGGATCTTTGAGGAGACCTTTCTAAGTTTCATGTGTTTCCTGGGACATCTCCGAGACATGTACCTGACCTTAGGAGATAGGTCTCCCTACTAGTAATAGTAGCAAGATTCAGCCGTAACAGAATTTTCTATACCAAAATTAGAAAGCAATACCAGATTCAGCAAATTTTCCATACTGTACAGATATAGTACGTTCAACATATTTTTTATTGTCTCTGGCAATATACTTCATGTCTATGGTTCCTGAGTACCCATAAATCCAGAAAAAGGCCAAGAACCTCAAAACTATTAATAAAAAACGATAAAAAAACTTATAAATATCAATTAAATGGCCAATTTTTAAGGAATTAATTATTTTTCTTATTTATTGCTTGTTCCTGATGCCAAAATTCTTCTAAAATTTAGAACAGAATGCATATTTTTGGTATCTGGTATTGGAGCCATACTGGATTTTTTCATTATGAATTTTTTTCGTACCGAATCATATTTAAATTCAGATTGGTATTTAAATTCATATTTTTTATGTACCTACTACCAATGCATTGGCAATTTCACAATTATAAATGACTCTGATTGGGAGTGAGTTTGTTTCCCGATCCCGATACTCATCCTCAAAAGTCGGCTATAGGACTTTTTGACATCATCCCTCTCGATCGGCATTGAGTGCCTTCTGCATTTTGTCGGGTACTTTTTAGTCCCATAGACCTACTTTTGTGGTCTTTTTCCAAACATTAATAAAATTATCTTATCTCCCAATAACACAAGAAATTACAACTTCAATGCCTCGCAAGATATTTTATGGCCTCTTGCTTGCAACATGTTTACAGCACTATGGCTCATTCGATCATCTCGCTCACATATACATTAAGCCCAAATGAACAAAGCGTTTACATATTTATAGATTTTACAAGTGACCAAATTTGACCAAGTCTTCCACCCACTCTTTATGAAATCTAGTAGGCACCCAACTAACCACCAATAGAAGTTGATCCGGCAGTGATCAATTTTACCAAGTCAAAACTCCCCTACCAATTACACCCAAGTCAATAATCTGTGTCATCTCACCTCCACATCAAGTCAGAGCCTCGCACCTGATTGGTCCTACACCTAAGTGCTGCACCAGAATTTTCAATTCTTCAGAACTGAACTACACTAGAATGGCAATGTTTTGCTCACGTCAATTTTATGCATGCATCCTGCCTTTCTGCAAAATTACAATCAGCAGTGTGATTTTTCATTACGTTTTCCAACACTCCCTCTTAATGGAAAATCATCTCCTTCATGCCTAATAAAACTTTGAACCTATGAAACTTGTCTTCCATTGGGTGATTAATGGAAATTTACAAACTTGTAACCGAATTTTCCCTTCCGCTTGTATTTTTCTAGAGTAATGAACATGAACCATATGCGTGATTCTTACATGAAATACTGCATTGTTTGCTCGTCACAAATACCTCACTTTTGCAACACCACCAATATGGTCAGGATTTTCCTTAGACAAATTCCTTTACATGTTGCATTCAAGCTCCTTTATATTATGCATCTGTTTAAGACGACATACAAAATACCTCACTTATGCAACACCAATTTGGTCAGAATTCTCCTTCGCCAAATTCCTTCACATGTTGCATTCAAGCTCCTTTATATTATGCATCTGTTTAAGACCACATAAGAGTTCGTTGTTTCTTGTTTCTCCAACTAATTACAATTTATCCAATGTGAAATGCAAATCCAAATGTAAATTTTATGTCAACTACACATTCAACCTAGTCAGATTATTTCACTACTAGTATTTTAAGCCCCAATTTCTTGTGCCTTTAATGTATCATAAAATCCTAGTATTCCGAGTCCCAATTTATTGTGCCTTTAATGTATCGTAAAATTATTTTAGTAGCTTTCCGATGACTTGCCTTTGGTTCCACAATATACCCCAACAACATAGCTAAAGTTTTGCTAAGTTATGGTTAAATAGATTAAGAGCTTCCAACTAATTGTTTGTGTAGAATTGCAATAAATGAGGCTTCCATGCTTCATCTTTGGTCAACTTCATCCCAGGATCCACTGGAGTTTCTATAGTTTTACAATCGTACATTATAAATTTATGTAGTATGTAGATGGCATACTTAGTAGAGGGTAGAAAGACACTCAATATTTTTGCAAAACTTCCATCCCAAAATAATAGTGAAACACTGCAAGATTTGTCATTTCAAATATCTGCAATAGATCCCTTTTCAAGTCTGCAATCACATCCTCAACACTTGTAAGGATCAAAACATCAGCATAAAGTACGATTAGCAATAACTCACCACTGTGAGTGTTATTCACATACAAAGGAATTACCCACAAGAGGACCACTAGGTTGGTGAAAGTGAGGTAGTGCCATAGCCGCACCAAGCTTTGACTCCTCAAAGAAGTGGTTGGCATGCTCTTGCAAGGGAGTAGTTGTTTAGCGGAGCTCTCATGGTTGTCACTTTAGGGTGGGTGGTATATGCCCAAGATGGAGTATATAGACGTCAACCTCCTGAAAGGCATTTAATGCCCAAACTTCATCATAGGTAGCTTTCTCTAGCTTTCACATAGAACTGAATTATTCCTAAAAAAAACCAATTTCTATAAAGTATTCATCAATGTGTGTATACTATGTGATTGGTATTTGTGTTAGGCTATACAGTGACTTCCATAGTTTGCACAAAAGATGTTCATTTCCGGGGTGTACAAATCTTGTTGGCCACTCCGTATGGACATATTCACATCCATTTAGTTCATTGTCCATCCAAATTGCACTAAAAGAGATAACACAGTTCATATGGTGTTCATTTCAGCAATTGTCGTTAAGATATCTTCATAATCAAAACCTTATTTTTGTGCATAATCATTCGCTAGCAACCTCACCTTCTAATTTGCCCATTGTGTAATCTAATATGTACTTGATCTTGTATGCCCATCTACACCCTATCACCTTCATGTATTCAAGTAGGTTTAGCAAATTCGATCTCTAATTTTTCTAGATGGAAGCAATCTTTGTATGCAAAGCTTTACATTATTCTTCTTTCTCTACAGCTTCGTCAAAAGTTTGTGGTTCTTTTGCACTAATTACCAATGTTGCAGAAGACTCTGCAATGACTTGCTCTAGGTCTGAAATTGTTTACTTGGGTAAAACTCAACAAAATATCAACCAAATTGGCAATAAATCACAACAAATAAACAAATTCATAAATTTTATTTATTTGAAATTGAACTTAGAACAACATCAAATACATCATTATCATATATAACATGTCCAATCACGTAAACTATCAATAGCTAGATCGTAGCTTTAACTGTTTGTAATCAATATGCAGTCTCAGAGTCTCATTTTTCCTCTTCACAAAAAGAACATTCTTCCAATGGATATCAAAGGTGGACTGAGTCTGAGTGCAAATGGTAGGGGTGGAGGGTGGGAAAAAACCATCAATCTTAGTCCTCTTTGTTGTAGTATAATAGTATTATTCTGTTTCCCAATCAAACCAGCCAGCAAAGCCAATAAAAAAATCCACGCAGTCTATCATCTCTCCATCCTCCAAGGCTACAAGTCATGAGAAAATTGCATTTGTTTGGAAATGTTGCATATAGTTGCTTAAGGTAACTTACAATTCCTTCGTCTACATTGTCATGCTATCATGGCCATTTATATGACATCAAAATCACCCAAGATTTGAACCTAATTTCATCTGCACCCACTCAAAGGGTTTTGTCGATGTTAACACAAACTCGATCGCCTTATTGTGTGTCACTAGACAACACAACCGTGTGTTAAAAATTACATATTTAAGCAGAAATATAAATGTATCTCCTATCAAACCCTTTGCCCCTTGTATGAGGCCTAGCCATGGGTCTTGCTCTAGTAGTGGAGGGCTATGGAGCTGAAAATGAATGCCTAGTGGAACTCAAGCCAGCTATAGGTTGCTCTTGCCACCAACTCTATTGATCCCGCAATGCTTCGTCAAGCTTTGGTGTCTCTTGCATACGGTCCACACACCAACCAATCAAATGAATCCTCCAAATAGGTCCCTTGATCTCCACCACCGAATCAAAGGTGAGGTGAACTAAGAAAATGACCTCTACATCAAGTGGTTTCTCAACTAGCTCATCGACAACTAAAGATTGTAGTAGAAAATCAACGTATCATTCAAATCTCAATACTCGAAGATGTTGCACTTCTTTCACTATATTTTTTCAAATACAATCTAGTTGTATTCACAACCCAAAACTATACAAGTTTGACTCGACACCTAAATTGCAAGATTTTGAAAATTTGATGTTTTTCTAACATAATTAATCCACCATCCCCGAGGTGTAGGACAGTCAGTGACGGAGTGTGTTGTTAAGCCACTCCGTGTTGAAAAGTCATCGGTTCGAAACCTGCGGGGACAAAAAATCCAACCATGTTAAGGGTTGGTGTGTCTCAAGCCGGGTGCAATCCCCAGATGATTTTGACGGCTTAGATGCCCCTGAGTCGCGGTTTCTCAAGCCAAAGGTTAATCCTGCTGCAAAGAAGGTCCGGACAAATTAACAAACAAAAAAAAACATAGTTAATCCACCAACAATCTACAAAAATAATATGGAAAAAAGAAAACAAATAAAATTACATTTCAATGTATTGTCAAATAGGTATAAACAAACAAATAAAAAAATAAAGCTACATCAAATCTTAAAATTTATTACAAAATTGTTTCCTTAACAACAAAATATTCCTTCCCTTCATTACCATTTCATAGCCAAAATAATCTAGTAGCTCTCTTATCTAACTCCTAGTCAACTTGTATGGATTGGTGTGTCATTGAATCTAGCATTGTCTTTTGCACAAGTAAAGAAAATGGCCATAATCTTACCATTTAAATCAAAGACACAAAACCAAGAAATATTGGAGCTTAGGGAGGTTATTGGTGCATGAATTGAGGGATGAAGCATGTTCTTCCCTCTATCATCAATAAAACCCAAAATCATGATCTACTTGAGATCTTCCTCCTCACCTTGTCCTTTGTAAAAAAAAGTTGTTTCTTTCATGACAAGTGCTTGTTTCAAATTGGATTCCCCATTTACTTGACGAGTCTCGCAACATTAATCTTTATAGTCGTCATCACAGCAAGCTCACAACAACTTACTTCTAGAGTTGCACACTTCTCCTAAGTTGTGCACTTTCTTCTTTGTCTATCTTCGAGTTTTAACTCCAATACATTCTATTTCTGCACAAAAATCTTCAATTGTTTTCATATACCACTTAGCTTTCTTAAGCGTTGTTTTATTATGCTCTTCATCATCTCTAGACTTCTAGCTTAAAAAATATGCCCATACATTTCTATTAAAGTCATCAATGAATGTCATCAAATGAAACTTCTACTAATTGATGGCTAACATATGGTCCACATAAAATTTTGTGTATTGTGTTTTCCTTTTAGGAATTACTCACATGTTTGCTTTCTAAGTATGCATGCTTCATAAAGCTCAAAAGGCTTTTATATCTACAATAAAACATGAATCATATCAACTTTATAAAGTACTAAACTCAAGTGTCCATACCTTAAGAGTTACAACATACTTTGATCAACTATTGTTGACATTTAACACTCTCGAGTCTTTGCTAACCTTGGCATCTAATTTATATAAGTCATCTTCTTCATAGCCTTGCGCTATTATTTCTAAATTATTATAATCTATGATGAGGTGCCTGCCATTATTGAACTCACCTCCATGCCCAAATTCTTCCTTTGACATATGGACAGACAATTATTATGGAGTTCAGGGTCACAGAATGCATCTTTAATATCTTTGACTTCTCCCTTATTGAGTCAATTATTATGGAGTCCAGGGTCACACAATGCATCTTTAATATCTTTGACTTCTCCCTTATTGAGTGATACAAAGATATCTCTTTCTTGTTTGATCTCTAAAGTAAGGATACCTCCAAAATTGATGTCTCCAAGAGTTTGTAATCTTTGATTTCCAAACCAACTCTTCCAACTAATCAAGTATCTAGTGACACATGAACTAATGTACCAAGCATCTTCAAGTGTTTTAGTTGCAACAATTGATGTCAACAACACACCTTTCCAATAGCATCTCTCTTATCAAGATCCTTCTTTTCTACATAATGTCTTGAATGTTTCTTCTCCTTGCCTTCAAACCAATCACGCTCACATTTGCATTAATCATGTGCATAATGTCCTTTCATGCCATAGAAAATGTGGAGCATTAACACTCCAATACAAATTCAATTTAATAGAGTCACATTATATAAGTGACTTTGATAAAGAGTGTTAATATGTTAGGCATTATTAATAAAGGGTCATTAGATGTCATTAATGTGAGGTAGTTAGCTCATATGGGTAGCATGCTACTCAATGAACCATACAAAAGGGAAACACATTTAATATATCAAATGACTTCCATTCACAATAAAATATTATATTCCACATTTCCTATGTATTTGTGTATTTGAGTTTTTAGCAATAGAAATGGGTTATCTCCTTAGCACTCTTCTAATTCTTCTATGCACTTTACTCTAGCTACACAATTTTCTATTTCCATTGTTTACCCTTCTTCCTCAACTTTGCAATAAAGGCTTGCTCAATTTGGCATTGCTCAAACCTTTAATAGTGATGTTTTCCTTGCAACATCATTATGCCCAAGTTCATTAAGGATCATCCCAACAATCTTGTTTGTAACTTTCAAAGGTATGGCAAATGGTTGAAATATTGCAATGAAACCATTTATAGTAAGCACTACTAAATCCATCACATTTAAACAAAATCACCAATTGCTACTATCTTCAAAACATAAAGTTGATTATGCAAACATAGTACCCTTGAGAGGTCTCGTACAAGTTTTACAGTGTCGTACAAATCTTAATCAAGCATTTGCGTGCTAAAATTGTGGAATGGTGTGGTCCTACCACTAACGAGTTGAAGATGTATACTGCATCTTCATCTATGGCCTTATACTTCTCCAACTTGATTTGAAAATAGCTCTAATACCATGTTGGAAAATTCAAGGTTATGAAAATTTGGTCATAACGAATATTTTATAGGCAAGGAATTAATAATGCATTGAATGCCCTATTAATCACACCTAACCTCCTCTAATACCACCATGCCTAAGGTCTAGCGAACCTTCAAAAATCTCAATCTACCTCTTCTTCAAATTAGTGTTGTAGCATAGGGGCAACAAGAGCAAAGTGCGGGGGGGGGAAGGATCATCCAAGATCTTGAGGAACAAAAGGAAATAGAGTTGTTTGGGGTTTGGGACTCGCCACCAACAATGAGGTAGAAACGACGACAATTTATGAAATCCTATGTATGTTAAAAGAGAGGAACATCACAATTGTGATAGTTGTGGGGGACTCCTCTCTCATCATTAGAGCTCACACAACCCGAATTGTTTCAAGGAACATAAGAATAGCCAAAGTTGTACAGAGATCTCTAAACATAATTAAGGAATTTGCTAGTATGGAGTTCTACCAAGTGTTGCAACCGCAAAACAAAAAGGCGAACAATCAACCTAATAATGGCGTCGCATGAATGAAGGTACTTTAGACATTGGAGAGGCGGCTCAATCTACAAACCAATTCCATGAATCTTACAATTTTTAATTACTACCTTCCTTCAAAATATAATGTGTTGTCAACTAGCCATTCAAAAGAATATCCACTTACACACTACAATATAGAAGCTTGGTCCAAATTTGTTGCCAACAAGAAATTGATCTATCAATGCCTTTACCAACTCAATAAGCATAAGATCTCATCTTTGTGCTTTCTAGTCCTTAGTAATCAAAAGTTTGGTCCATTATTTTCCTAACAAGAAATTGAACTATTTGTGCCTTGATCAACTCAATAACTAGGAATCAACCCAATGAAAAGGAGATATCATCTTTGTGTTTTCAATTCCTTAGCTATCAACCATGTATCTAAGGCATGCACAAATGGAATTCCGGTTCTTATGATCAAGATTTTGACATTTTCTTGCCTATTATAGATTTGGAAGCTTGTGTCGAAAACAACAAACAAGAAATGGCAACACTATGAGAAACAAGGGACAAAGGGTTTAAGGGTAAGATATGGTCATACCTACACTATGCATATTATGCACATGAGTGATAATTTAGTCAATCCAAATCTATGTGAAACAAGAGTTGAAAGTAATCCACCATAAGTAAGTATCAATGTTATAAATCAAATTATATTCACATCGTAATGTTTAGGTGTTCATTATTTGTAAGTTTTATGCTTGCTTTCTTCAAATGTTTCAGAGGTAGAGAAAGGACAAGAAACATTTCGACTATGTTGATGTTCCAAGATCATTTCTTAAAGACACAATGCCCTCCTGTATAATTCATCTTAACGATAGTTGGAAGCTTCAATCTCTATGCTTGAGTTAAGGAATTCCATTGGACTCTCAACTTCACAAGTCCAATGGTAATTAAGTGTACAATGGTGATCCTGATGTGCAAAACCTATATTGCATTAGTTTCATTTTATAAAGTGCAGGTTACATGTTATTATATTGAAATTTGTCTACCATATTTCTAGGTGGTGAATATACATGTAACAAAAAGAAGATTGCAACCATTATTTAAAAATGTGCCAAAAAAGAAAAGATTTTAACCATTATTTGGACATGGCACAATAGGCATTTCAATGTCTCACACATGGAGATTGTTGAATTGCACTTAGCACCAAAATCGATTAGCTCATATAATTCAAAAATAAAACCAAAATGTAAGTATAACTATATATTGTAAGCTTCAAAAAATTCAATTCTACATTTTGAAAACTCTTGAAACACCTAGTGCAAGCAACAAAAAATGGTACTCCGTCAACCTATTTGAAAATTGTATTGTCGACATTTTTTACATTTTCCAATGCTCCAAAGCAAATGTAGTATACATCTATGAATCTAGAAGAGAATAGGTATAATGTTAAAATGTTAAATAAACAAATTCAAGCAATCCTTTAATGCATTTTTTTTCAGATTTTTTGAGTCAATTGGAGTGCATGAACAAAGTCGAATGGCTATAAAACAAACCGTAGAGTAAGTAAAAGTTGGAAATGGGAAAGCATGCATTTTTTATTAGTCAATGGCCATTATTTGGATATGTACCAAAAAAGAGAAGATTTTAACCATTATTTGGACATGGCATAATAAACATTTCAGGATTGGACTTGGACATTCCCATGTTATACTTGGCACCAAAAAGGATTAGCTCATATAGTTCAAAAATAAAACCAAAATGCAGGTCTAACTATGTCTTGTAGGCTTCAAAAAAAATATGATTTTACTATTTAGAAACTCTTGACACATTTAGTGCAAGCAACAAAATTTGTTAGACCAACACAACCTATTTGAAAATTGTATTCTCAACAACTTTAATATTTTCCAATGCTCCAAAGCAAGCGCATTGTACATCAATGAATCTAGGAGAGAATAGGTACAATGTTGAAATATTAATTAAACAGATTCAAGAAATCTTTTTAAATCAATTTTTAAAATTTACGAAGTCAGTGGCAGTCCATGAACAAAGGTTAATGGATATAAAACAAAATATACTGTAAGTATTTAGAAAATTTGGGAATGGGTAGGCATGCCTTTTTAAATGGCCAGCCATGCTTCTTAGCTTTAAATAATGCCCTTTATTCCATGAAAGAAGAAAACTCCCAAGCAATAGATGCATTGCTTGTCAAATTTTACAAGAATTGATTGGGTGTCATCCGTGGAAATTACCTCAACATGTGCAAAGGGGCCAATAGAGCTTCACCATTAGATGAAAGAACAAATGGTAAAAATATAGAAATAATCTCTGCAAAGCATAGCACCTATATAGGATGGGGGTGGCACCCTATAAGCTTTCTCAATGTATAAAAGGGTTGGCCCTATTACCTCCAAAACTAGCACCCTTGTGAAAAGTCCCAACACAGGTGCTAACTAGGGAAACAAGACGAGAAGTGCACCGCTATCACCTCAATACAATTTCCCTCGCTCTTTAGGCCAACACCTAGAAGCCACGCGGGGTATCCCAAATAATTAAAGTAAACATCTTCAAGTGAATTAAAACCATGCAAATGTATGATTTACTTTAATGAATCTGCAATATATGTAACTACACCATGCACAAGGATTTTGGTAGGTGATTACAATGCTCTAAAGATATACAACTAGAAATAATAGCATGAACCACAATTATATCCGCTTGAAAGAAAGGTTAGGAGCAAGTGGATGTGTGTGCCAAATCTGATGTGTAAGATAAAAAATATTAACCATTTCAGATTTGCATTTAACTCTATCCCTCTACAAAAGAAACTTTCAAGGGGTTAGAACCACTACAAGCTCCTTTTAGGGCACAAAGAGTGAAGACATTTAGCATAAATCAAACGTGCGATGTGTGCTTGTGTTTACCAATTGATTATATGCTAAGAGAGGACAAGCTTAGGGCTGTCCTTTATCTTCTAAATCAGTTTTAAGAATAAAAGCACAGAAATTTCAGATTTAGGTCATGAAAACACCACCCAAGAGAGAGATTAAGCACAAGAGAGCAAGATGTTTTGGATGTTTCCACTTGGGCAAGAGATATTCTATACAATAACAGCCAAACAAGTGTTAGAGACAAGTTCTAAGGATGTATAAGCATTAACTAAACAAGAAATTGCACAATAGATGGTGAATCCCACTAGGGTTTCACACATTAGCACTTGGAATTCACGAAATAGACCTCTAAGTAAATGATAAACAATTATAAGCGCATTAGAGGTCAAAATCACCTACAGATGTGTAAGATAAGTTTGGTAAACAATCTAGAAATGAAATAGAGGCTAGGAATGACTAAGAAGACACCTAAGTTTGGTAAACAATCTAGAAATGAAATAGAGGCTAGGAATCAGTAAGAAGACACCTTGAAGCACCAAGCCCTAGCCTTAAGGTTTTACCAAAATTGTTTTTGCCTCCTTAGGGTTAAAGATCAACAATTAAGCATAAACCCTAGGAAAAACTTGTCTAGGAAATGAAAGAAATCTAAATAAATAATTTTCTTTGATTTTTCACCGTTAGATTTCTTTCTAAATGAAAAAAATAAAATATTTTGATTTTTAGGGTTTTTTGGTTGGTTGTTGGATATAGGACTAATGCCTTTTTATCCAATTAGGGCTTATGGGGTCCAAAAGTATGCCCCTCTAAAAAATAGTCATTCATATCTCAAGGTAAGAGATTAGAACCCTAGGGAAAAACAATCCCTTATCTAATCAAGACAAGGTATGGAGACCAAAGTCCCTACAAGAAGGGATTCCACAAGGGCAAGATCTTCACCAACAAGATCAATTGTGGCTTTAATAAAATACCTAAAACCCTTGTTAAGGAACCAAAGGAAAAACAAAACAAGAGATTGTGCACTTACCAAACCAAGCAAAGGAAGATGGAAGTAAAAATAGCCTAGACGTCCTCCTTCCAAGTAGTTAATTAACGCCTCAAATGGATCGATCTTTGCTAGATAGTTGAAGCCTTAAAACATTCACACTTATCTTTGATGGACCAAGAAAATAACCAAGAAAGAGAAAGCTCCAAGAATTGAAAACAAAACCTTGAGAGGTAGATCTTCTATTAATTGTATTCAAAAATGATAACCAACAATTTGGAATGAGAGAAGAGCCTCTATTTATAAAGGAGGCTTCTACATCCTTCTTATTCTTTATTAATTTTTCTCCCTAAAATTAGCCTAGGAGAATAACAAAAGAAGACTTTCCATCCACACAAACAAGGAGACTAAGTCAAAAATAAGTAAAAGATGCCACATGTACATAAAACCCTCTTGAGAAGAGGGTACGTCCCATAGAAGAGGGGTCGATTTGATGAAGATGCTCAACATTTCCATGAATAAGTGATGTCCAATCCTCAAAACATGGTGTAGTAGCATCCCAATTGAAGAAAGGTCCAATGTCTTGCCTCATAATGTGGAATGACCTCATGGAAGGAGTAAGAAAGGCCTCAATAGGTGGATGGCCCCTCAAATAATGCTCATAAACCCTTGAAGGGTCGAAGTGGCCCTTCATGAAGTGTGGAAGTGGCCCTCCAAGTCAAAAAATGGGTCATAAAACCCCCAAGAACTAGTATGATGTCCAAAAGAGTGGGTCAAGCCTCAAATCACGCATAAAACAACTCAAAAAGTGATGAAAATGAGAGAGCGTTCTGGAATCTTCAACGTGGCATGTGTAGAGGTTGTCCATGCATGAATAAATAACCCATTTGTGCCTTAGAGGATGTGACCAATGCCTCAAGATATTGTAATGCCTCCAGCACTATGAGGTTGCCTCGGGTAACGTGAAACTGAGTGAGCACTTGCATAATCCTTTCTAATAGTAGATGGCCAAAGTGTGATGAATACATAAGATAAGAATCCATGCTTAGGCATAAAATAAGTGTGCTATACAAAGGTGTGACAACCTTTACTTAAGAGCAAAAGTTTTACATCATATACAAAGGGGTAAGAGAGACAAGTAGCTCCCCTAGATCATGTGTCCTAGTAGATCCACCCCAAGATGGTCATATACCAACCCAGATCATGAATGACTAACATGATGAAGACTTACCAACATCAAGGGGCAATCGACCAAAGCCATAAAAGCAATGCCTATCTTGAAATGGGGACTAAAAGGACAAGCCATGATTGACCACAAGGGGTCTAAAGATACTACATAGACCCCCCACCAATACATAGAACATCTAAGCATAGTCCAACACAACACATGAGTGCAAATACATCCACACTTTTTGCTCGTCGTGTTACAATGAGGTACACAATTTGCTCATATGATGGTCCACATCTTGTGAAAATATGTAGGGTACATTGAAGTATATCGGAGGTGTAACATGCCCGAGGCCCATATTTTATGAATTTGGCATATAAAGATGTTGGTTTTATTAAAGGAAGATTTATTCTAAGCAAAACTCATTTA
>JASDQU010371738.1:13112-25204 GCA_032191745.1 Picea mariana | reverse complement strand
GGAAATCTTCAGCACAAGGCTGGCATCTCAACAACATCAACACGAAGCTACAAATCCTCAACATGAGGCTGGCATCACAACAACATCAGCACAAAGCTGGCATCTCAACAACATCAGCACGAAGCTGGAAATCTTCAACACGAGGCTGGCATCACAACAACATCAGCACAAAGCTAGAAATCTTCAGCACAAGGTTGGCATCACAACAACATCAACACGAAGCTAGAAATCTTCAGCACAAGGCTGGCATCACAACAACATCAGCACAAAGCTGGAAATCTTTAGCACAAGGCTGGTATCAACACTACTCCCCCTTTCCTGTAAGTTGTCCATCCGTGCTAACATAATGTAGCTTTATGGCTCCCCTCTGCATCATATCATGAATGAAGTGATACCAGATTTCTATGTGTTTTGACTTGTCATGGAACACAGGGTTCTTTGTCATTTTTATGCAACTCTAGTTATCACATAGAATCATGGTTTCTTCCATCTCCAAATCAAATAGACTTGTCAACAACTTCCGAAGCCACATGGCTTCACAACTGACAGAACATACAACAATGTATTATGCTTATGCCATGCTGGGAGCAATGTTGAATTGCTCCCTACTCTGCCATGAAGTCATGGTTGACCCCAGACTAAAACAACATCCCGAAGTGCTCTTTCTATCAGAAACACTTCCAGCTTAATCTGGATCAATATATCCATACAATCTGAAGACATGATCTCTAGTATAACAGAGACCAAGATCCAACGTACCCTTAAGGTATTTCATCACATGCTTTGCAGTTACAAGGTGAACACGTCTGGGCTCTGCCAGATACTGACTCAAAAGGTGTTCACAGCAAAACATATATTCGTTATGTTATTCGTCAGATACATCAACGAACCAATAATATGTCTGTACAGAGTAGCATCAACCAATGCTGACGAGGTATCTACCAAGAGCTTCAACTTCGTTTCAATGGGTGTGTTCATGGATTTATATTCCAACATATCAAACATCTTCAATATTTCAACTACATACTTCCCTTGGTTAAGAAAGATCTTCTCTGGGCTCTGCCAAATTTCAAGACCTAAGTAATAATGCATCAGGCCTAGGTCTTTCATCTCAAATTCTACAGTGAGCTTCTTCTTACAATTTTGTGATGAGATTTTCTTCTCTAGTTAAGAATAAGTCATCCACATACAACAATAATATAACTGGCTCATAACCTTGAAGTAAAGGTTAGAATCAGCTTTACTCTTGGTAAAGCCCAAGCTTGTCAAGAAACTGTCGATTCTTCCATACCAAGCTCTAGGAGCTTGCTTCATCTTGCAGACACGAGTCTTTCTATCTTCAACTTCAAATCAAATTTTCACATCACTTTGTACCAACCTGGTACACTTGCTCAGCTGCAACTCAATCTACACAATCATGTGCTAGCTCTATGTGCTTTATGTAAAGCACTATCTATCTCAATGCTTGAGAGTATGTCCTCTCCTCTTTCTGCAACTGTTCCTTCAGGAACTAGGACTCTACACCTGCAGCTGCTCTGAAGCTGAGAATGGTTGCTCCATTCTCACTATGACTGTTGAAATATGGGAGTAACTCCTCTATTCTATCACGGCAACAGCTTCATCTGAAACTGAGAGTGGTTCAATAACTGATACTGAAGGTAGCTCTTCTTCTTTCATGGAGGTAACTCTATCTTTTATTGTAGTCATGTCCCCATGACCCAACTAATGTACTGCACCAACTGCCACTCAATTTTAAATATGGGGATTGCTCCCCCTGCATCTCTCACTATATATGAATCATGGTTGTTTTGGTTGTCTTCATGAATACTGGAACTATTTCTTCAATTACTTGAGTAAGTGTCTCGTCATAGTCTTCTCCCTCTTGCTAGGAGAATCCTCTGGACACACATCAAGCTTTGCACATCTGCAACATGCTTGATCTGTTAGATCAATCTTGGAAGTCAATACTGACTTCTCTTCTAGTCTCACGGAAAAATCCATATCCTAGTCTTTCTGACTGGCTTCCTTCTTTGTCACTGAAACAAAGGAATCTTCCCAAGAAATTTCATATCTCCTAGAAGTTTCTGAAGCTGCGATCTAGTCTTCTCATGGCATTTGTCTCCCAGTCCTGGAAGTTGTCTCTTCATCTGATCCTCTCTGAGATCAGGCTTACTCTTTATTTCTTCCGAGTCTACAAGGACTTCATCATCTCTTACAAGGTATACCTGGTGTTGAATACCAAGTCTAAATATGAAAAGTTGAGTCAGACTTCAAGTGAATTTTGCTTCCTGTCAAGGTGGCTTCATTATCCTTTAACCAAGTCTTCTGTGAGTTCTTCTTCTAATGTTCCGTCATCTTTGGAGCCTTCTGCTCCTTACAATCAATCTCCATATGAGATACTCTGGATCTCAAAAATAGCTTCTTCTTCATCTTCTTTGGTATATGAATATATATGGTCATGTACATAGTCTTTTTCATGTCTCATCTAATTTGTTTCCCTTTGCAACCTTCACTATAGCTTCCTCAAGGTTATCACCTGTGACCTGAAACAAAGTCAACAAAACAACAAGCAAGAATAATACTCTTTAGATAATAGTAGTAAAACAATAGCACGAATAATCATCACAGTAGCTCCTTTAGGGCTATCATTTGTGGCCTGCTTGAAACAAAGATCAAAAGTATGAGATACAATACGAAATGAGATCAACACTTTTCTAGTGTTGTGATCAAACATCCCTTCATGGTAACCTGGAACTAATACAAGAAGTTTCTCCTAGAGGAGATGTTAGTTGTATCTTGGTAACTGATTACATTAAGCATTTATCTCAATATGCTCACATGCTACCAAGTATAGTACTTTTCAAACATTGCTTCCTCAACTATAGTGTTTTCTTGTAATGGTGTAGTTATCAACTTGTCATGTGCAACTTTGAATCTTATCAACTTAATTAATCAAACTTGGAACCTGGAGTCTTGTCCTCAAGAATGAGTGTGTTTCTTTTCTTCCAAGTCTCTTTCACTCAAGATGACAATTGCTTTCTTCAACCTCTCTTTTGTACTAAGACAATAATCTTGACAGAAAGTTGGGTTAGAGAATAAACTCTATGATCTCAACTTTAATCAATCTAATACCATGACTTTAACTTTGACCAAAGGTTAGTATGATGGTCATAGCTTCAACATGCAACCTAGATCAAAATAATGTCATAACAAATAGATGCATATCAGAATAATCAAACCTGGGTTGCATTATTCCTCTGAGTGCGTTGGATATGAGATCCTTTTGGATCTATGGCAGGAGATCCCTTCTCCTGCAAATACCCTTTAAATCTTAGCAGTTTAAACATATGTGAGTACATACCTTTGATAGTATTTGCAGGTAGTGGCACCATCTGGTAGCAGTGGTAATAATTACCAACCCTTTTAAAACTTCAAGGGTGACTGCAACTAGTACTACAGCTGATACTTCAACTTATACTACAACTGCAATTGATACTGCAACTGCAACTTAGGGTTTTATGAGAAAACCTAATTTTTCAAACTTCAGATTTTGAAATTCTAATCCAAAGACTAGATGCACTGGGCTGAAGCGAGTTTGTTGGAGCTGTTAGATTTCAAAAATTTCAAGTTTTTCCCCTTGAAACTTGACCTGCAAAAATCTGGACTGGTACTGGTTTTGGTTTCCTGGTTTTTCTGGTCTTTTGGTTTTCTGGTACCAGTCAAAACTAGGGTTTGACTTTCCAGAGGCTTTATCCACTGAAAAGGTGTGCTCAAGCTACCAAAACATTCACTAGGGTAGGGCGCACTATTCTAGATTGTTTTTAGGCAAAAATTCCTCTCGAACAAAAATTCCTAATTTTCTTGTGCAGCAACAATGACGTTTTTGCTTATCCAGTGAAAGGTGTTGTCTTCAACGTAGCTCTGATACCATGTTAAGTTTTGAGCTATTATTAGATTTCTTTTCAATTTAATAGATAACAATAGCATAGGTAGGATCACTGAGAGAAACACAATCACAAGATACTCAGCATTTATCCTGGGAAACCCTCATGGGGGAGAAAACCCAGTAAAACTTCCTTAATATAGATAACCAATACAATGCTAAGACAATAAACCAAAACACTAGAGAATATCCAACACTGAGCAATGTGCCTCTCTCTTCCTTCTTCTCCCAACTGCAACTACCAAACTTGCGCACTTGATGAGTAAGTGAGATAATGAGGCGCTAGCCTCCTTTATTTATACTAGTTGGCAGGTGATGGAAAGGTGTCTCTTCACTGGGTAGGGCTGACTTCTCTTCTTAGTGGTTAAAACCACTTTAATTAGGCATGGGGAGCGACTTCTTAATTAGCATAATATAATTAGGGTTTGACCAATCCACAAAAGGGGATTTGGTCAATTACAATGCCCAACATGATCAATCCACAAAAGGGGATTGATCTATTTAATAATGACTCAAATAAATAGAATACTCTTTGTAGTTACAATATTTCAACACAAAAAAGGTCCTCTTAGACTATCAGTTCTTCTTCAAGGAGGAAGAGATCAAGATCAACACCCCCTATATATACTTGGCGATACAGTGTTCAAGGCCTCGTTTAAATTTGACGCATACTCTTGCGCCTTAGGTCAACAAGGGTTGTGGGTCTTTAGATCTACTCAAGAGACATTGTTTCTAGCACCACTTCTAGGACATATCATCCAAGATGTCTTTCATGGACTCCATTATCCAATCGACAATTCTTTATGAGTGAGAGGATTGGGAGGGTTGCTTGAGAAGGACTAGGCTATCGTTGAGAAGGTTCAAACCATACTTCTCCAATGCATGATCAGATGCAAATAAAACGTCTCTCGACCATTATTCTTGGAGAGTTTGGGCCTACCCCCTCCCTCTCAAGACATTTTTTAGTCTAGTCTCGCTTCTCCATCATGCTCGAAGTTTAGTTATCTTAGTTGCAAGTCAGGATTGGAATCCATACTTGGCCTATTGCTCATCAAAGTCTGTTTCTTTAGCTAGCCTCAGAGGGCACATTGTTAAGGGTCTCAAACCTTTTCAAGTCAGTGAGTATTTTGATAGATCGCTTCCCTCTATTTAGATACTCCCTAGATGCAATTGGCCACCTCTCACCTACTAAGCAAGAGTTGAATAGGATTACCCAAGGCGACATTTATAGGCATTTCATTCATCTCGCTTAAACTAACTCTTCAAGCAAATTACACCTGAAGATAGCCCTCAATGTAGAGCACTTTATGGAGTTGAGGGACAACCTCATTATTTGACATCCATACATGTGTCATCACTGGATACATGCTCTTCACATTCCCTTGATCTAATTACATAAAATTTGGGTGATAGACTTTGGGTGAAGGCCAAGCACTAATTAAAAATTTGAACAAGCTCTGTCAGTTGTATCATCTCTAGGAGGTTGAGATAGAGGAGAATTTTGTATTTTGTTGCCCTAATTATTACGAGATTTGACGCAGTTTCCATCTTTTATTCAAGGAATCATAGACCATTTCTAGTTTCTTCTAGTATCTCGACCAGAGATGCATGGTGTTATACATGAAGGAGGCCCTAGAATTTCATTACCAGATCCTCCAGCAGCCCCATAGATCGTTCTTTGCCAAGACTATCACTTCCTTTTTCATGGTGCTCCCATCCGCTAGAGGGAGCAAGTGACAGACCCATAGCAGCTTGGCTTCCACTCTCAGATCAGTTTCAAGATGGGGGGGCATTCTAGAGACGCTAGTTTCAGTGTCATTAAAGAATTCACACTGGCAATCAAACAAGTCTTTCTAGGCCTCATTACTAGGTTGCCTATTCTAGGCAACAACACATTGTGTAGTGTAGCTCTTCTTTTAGATCCTCCTCCAAGAAACTTACAAATCAATTTTTCCTCCATTCAACCTTTAATGTTAGGGAACTAGCTCTAGTAGACCCTGATATGGTTACATTGTATGTATTCATAATTTTGGATTTACACACCTTGTACATTTCTCTTCCAATTCTGCTGTCCACTCTTAGGGTTCGAACTTCAAGTTTTTAGTTTAGATCAATAGTTTACATTATACATATTGCTTTATTTAGGAGTTATTTTTTGTGCTCCCATGTTGTATCAGCACTATTGTACTCAACACTCCCACTGACCTACTTTTGTGATCATTTATTGGACATTAATAAAATCATCTTATCTTATATTATCTATCTACATTACATGCATGTTCGCACTAGTCTACAGTTCCCATCAAATAGTAAAATCCCCTTCATACACATGTTCGCACCCATACGAAAGGGGAGGCACTAACCCTACGAGTGTGAGATCATGGTGGTTAGCATCGCAAAAAGGCCCAATTGTCCTATGGCTTATTAAAACCTTCTCTTTGACCATTCACGAGGGTATGACCTAAATAGAGAGAGTACCTCAACGAGTAGCTTTACTACAAACTGAAATCTTGCAATTATACTTGTGAAATAAATTCTTGAACCTTTTTCACACTCATGTCATGGCAAAGAACTATAGAAGAAAAAAGACTACAAATTCCAATACAATTAAATGCATGATAGCTCGATCCTAAGTTTTTAGAGTCCCATCTAATCCTAGAATCACGTATTGAATGATTACTCATTCTTGTTGATAATAATGACCTGTTGGGGTCAGCGAGCTTATCTTCTTGGATTTTATGGTTCATGGTGTATATATTACTCACTTAGTTATGCAACCTACCACCACACTTCCACCAAGGACTAACTCAACTCTGCCTTCATCACTAATGGATGCAAGTTGTCCATAACCAAATAGCTAAGTGGTTATGCATGTTAGCATCACTTTAGGACTAATTCTCAAGTTATGAGAAATAAGGTAACATTTGATACATTCAATGAAGATAAAAATAGACATTAATATATATAGTATTGATATATAAATATAATCTAATGAAGTATTAATATATTTTAACATATTAATATATTATATTTATATATCAATACACACACACACAATATTGTGCACACTAAAATATTTATATCTATATACCTCTAAAGCAATACATATGCATGCATACCTAAAATGATTAGCAAGATACACGGATATAATCTTAAAAAATATTTCAACTCTATAAAATGCAACTTGATAATGACTAATACCAAATTTGACTTTGCAATTACTTACCTCTTCTTATTGTAACACATTCTCCAAGTATACACATCCAATAAATTATTTTATCAAACAAGAATTGGCACATATTGTCCAAGTAAATGTTACAATCTATATGTTTGATAACTCTAAATATATCCAATTCTGATAGGATAAAACAAAGAAATCCATAGGAATCAAATACTTTTCATAACGTGATGAATGATGATTTTATAAGAGCTCTGCATGACAGTGTAGAAACTCATTGATTGATCACAAGGGTAAAGGGTTTTGACCTATATTTATTAATGCTGTTATTTTGTTCAAATGCTTCTTGATCAACAGATATTGCAATTGACTTGACTTGTGACTCGTGAGGGAATTATTGGCTAACCAGACATGACTGGGGGGAATCTAATCCATCAAAGTCACTCAAGGATTGAACGTGGCCCAGTCTACTTCTTAAGACACTCTTTGTGGAAATGGCTCAACACAAGTGGGGCCTCAACCCACAAGGGGCAAGCAAGAACCAGTTCTTAATAATAGGGCGACTGCCCATGAAGGACAATCTTGTGAAAGGGATTTGAACCCCAGTGGGGTGGCTATCAATATTCCACCTTCACCACCCAAGCTAACCCCCATTAACATTAGTATTATTATTATTAACATGTAATGTGATTTATGTACATTATATGTCCTCCCCCTTGAAAGATGTTTTGTCTACCACATGGTTGAGAGAAAGGAGTGTTTTCTTCTCATTTGTACTTCTAGTAATGAAGTTGTCATGGTTGAGGAAACATTATGGCAAGACCTTCGAAGCTTTGAACAATACGATCGCATTGAAAAGGGCTCGATCCACTTGAAATTTATTCACTTCTTAATTGTGTTGAGATGAATGATTAGAGTTTCTGCCACTACAATTTTCAGTATGTTGTTGGGAACAATTCAGATTAGAATCCCGATATTTAGAAATGTATACCGATTGCTGTTTCACATAATATTGTTCCATGCAACAATATTTGTGATTTGGGTGATGAAATGGTTTAATAGTTGAGCTTCCTTCTACTATATTGGGATCAAAACTACTTCTTTAGTCTCTATTGATATGTTGGAATTAGATATGACTTCATGGTGATAGTTGCATTTTAAATCTTCACTACATCTATAGACTTTGCATTGTCAATTGATGGCATTTTGAATATTCAAACATAAATAGACTTTCAATGGTAGCGACACTTAATTTTTCAACTCTGATTGATACTGTGATGGTCTCCCTATCCATAATTTGTACATTGACGTTGGCCAGCTGATGTGCCTTTGTTGACAATTTGTTTATTGATTTTCTGTTGCAACCTTTCTCATCTTTTACTTCTTGATTTGTGTAAGCAAGGTTTGATTATCATTCCTTAGGCAGGAAATTTCATCTTTCCCTAGTAATCCTCAGTCAATTGCAATTTTTCTTGAGATCTCGCCTCTACAATTGGGGATTCCCAATCACTTTGTTGATACTTTGTTATTTCACATTTTAACTTACCAATTTTTATAGCGAAGGACTTATTTTCCTCCTCTAATTTGATATCTTGACAAAATAGATTGTCAATATTCATTTTGGTTTCTTCCCATCATTGGGACAAATAGTTCCAATATGAATATACCATGATTGGATCCATAAGTATGTGGTGGGATTACAACTAAAAGTGATATCTTTGCTTGACAACTCGGTGCAAGAAGTGTGAGGGTAACACGAGAATAATAATGTTCAGTCTAGATAGTAACCTGAAAGAATTCATACAGATTAAAATAATGTGTTGAACATGTAATATGAGAGATGGATGATTTACAATGACCTACGCAACAGTATATATACACATTGACGGGTCACGAGGTGAAAGGTCGTGATGAAGGGTTATGACCATTAGTTAGGATGTCTTTAACTTTAATTATTATTAATATTATATCAATATTATTATTTATATTTATTGTATATTTATGTTTATTACAACAACTTACATAGATCAAAGAATGATGTTTTAGAAATATAGAACTAAACCAATCATATCAATATATAATGGTATTTAAGAAGAATCAAATTAATGCCATGTGATGTTTCAACATCCAGAATTTGCTAGACAAAATTTATCTCTAGACAAAGTTCAAAAGAGCCTTAGAGCATAGACACTTACCCACATGCCCACTGTAAGACATTCTGCACTGTATTACGGCTTTGAAGAGTGGTCATTTGCCACACATTCCAGTTAGTGTTTGCCTGATCAAAACATAGTAAAGGAAAAGTCATTAAAACAACAATTTTCCTAGAACACCTAATAACTGATTACGCATTCATCTCTTGTAAGCATTGGTTTAATAATATAATGCAGCAAAACAGTTCAAATATGTCAACAGCACAAATTTTCAAGTTGTACTATACATACATTTTTATCACCAGCGTAGATCCATCTTAATTCCAGATATATCAAGCACCGAGAGGGATCCAATTTCTTAAGGTGTGATTATTTTTTATTATTTCATTCCATGTCAAGTTTTACATGGTGCATGTAATTGTTTTTTTTTTTATTGAGGCGACTTTATTTTTATTATTGTTATTTTTTTTAGTTGAGGGGACTTTAATTGTTTTTTAATGAACTGTTATCTAATATAACATAAAACTGCTATTAAGGACAACATAGATTGGCATACACAAAGCACATAAACTGATTGATGTAACCTGTAATAATGCATATGTGAGCCACTTGCAAGATAAGACAATTTCAAAATGAGGATGCAACTAGGATAATAATATTAATAATACATCAGTTAAATCCTCCAACATTATAAAGGCTAAGTCTCTGAGTTTGGCCCGTGCATTTGACAAACAAAGGCAAAGTGGATGTGATGAAAGGACAATTATTAGTATGTAAACTAGGAAGTATGATCAGTAACCTCTAACTCGAAGCAGAATAGAGAGTTGGATGGAATATACTACCTGTCTTGCCACATTCAAATATCTACAATAAGCCAAAGGATAGGAAATATATTAACATGCACAGATAACCAAAGACATCACCAGGGTGAAAGCACATCATGTAAAAATGCAGCAGAGATGCATTACATAAGAATCTCTGAGGCTACATAAATATCAATAAACAATTCAAAAACAAAAAAAATTGAGTATAGTTATAAATGCATGAGCAGCTATGAAACATGACATGTCCTTTTTGGGCTGCGTGTCCTGGGGATGTGGGAAACGTGGGGGATGCGACCCCCACCCTGGGGGATGTGTCCCCGTGGAACACCGGTTTACAGACTTCTATATGCAACTTAAAATTCGACAATTCCACTAGTGCCATTCTTTTAATTAGCTCCTGAATTCTTGTTACTAAAAGTACCACCTATAATCAATGATTTTTGTTGTTGTTGTTGTTTTTGTTGTCGCCAATTCGTGAAGGGTCGTGGTCCCGAATGTCTATTTCTAGGATTATCTCTAATTTTTCTTGTGTTTTAGTGCTGCCCGAATCTATTATTGGGTCCATATCTGCAATATAGATAGAATTGAACAGTCCACAGAGAGGTCATGGTGATGGGCAAGAAGGGGGGGTACACACAAGGAAAGAAGTGAAAGGAGTAGTCAATGGGTAGGATATGAACTCGAGGGAGGGAGAGGTAGTGGAAGGGGGGGAGTAAAGAGAGTTACAGGCTCTAAGAGAGGGGAAGTTGAAGAGAAAGGTTAGGAGGGACGCATACGTGAGGGGATGTAGTGGCAAGAAGGTGAGGAGTCAAAAGGTGGAGGTGTGGAAGGGTTTCGTGGGGAAGATGAAGGCGACGATGTTGAGGACCATGTTGATGTTTTTGTAGCATCGGACAGGTATTCTCACATTGGCCTTCATGCCGAGCACGTGAGAATCTTTGTTGGCGCACATATTGCATTTTTGTTTTGGTGAAAACCCCTTGTATATTGACTTGGGGCTTGGTTGCGGCTTCACAACCACATGTTGAGGTTTCACACCCACATGGAGGAATAACCAATTCTAATTTAATGTTGAGTTTAGTGGAGGGCTCTCTAAGAAAGTTAAGGGCTTCTAAACTCACTTTGGACTCCTATAAAAGGAGAGGCAATGTGAGGATCATTGTGACATTATGGAGTTGGCATAAGTGATTGAGCACTTTTGCTAAGGAGATTGGGTAGAAATTTCAGCAAAGGAAATTATGCACTTTGGAAAATCTGGCCTAGGGTTCTTGAACATTCTTTCTCTTCAGTTTCTCAACCTAGGAGGACAGTTGCACGTGGGAGGACAAGCCGCATGTGTGACAAGAGGAGGAGATAGAAGGTCGCACTTGTGGGACGGTCAGATCAGGTCCCACGTGCAAGGAGAAATATGTTGCACGTGTGGTACGGATCAGTCCACAAGTGTGAAGCTACAGGTGAGGTCAGCAGTCGTATGGCTGACGTCAGCAGACCATACCGCAGCAGATTTATAGGTTGGAGTTTCTCTGAAAATTTGTTGAATTTGTAATTTTTTAGAGGACTGGTAAAGTCCTTAGATTTGTTGGTTTAGTGATTTGCTGAGAAGGTTGGTTTTTTCCCTCAGAAATTCTAAATCTGAAAAGTTTACTGAACAGAAATTTGTGTTGCATGCATATCGATGATTGCTTTCTGATCTTTATGTTTCCGCTGTAATTTTATGTCATAATTTAAGTGTAAAATTATACGGTGATAACATCCCTAGATTAATGTTTTGAACAGTGTTGCCAGAAGCGGGAGCGAAGCGGGAGCGTTTTAGGAAGCAGGAGCGTCGGAAGCGTCATTTTCCAAAAATCCTCGGAAGCGAAGCGTCCGGGAAGCGTCTGTTATATATACATATAATTTTTTATATATATTGCATTTATATTCAAAAAAATATGTAGAAAGACAAATTAGTTGCAGAATATATGAAAACATGCATATTTGTACATCAATATAGA
>JASDQU010371737.1:70135-83534 GCA_032191745.1 Picea mariana | reverse complement strand
TAGACACCCTCATTGTACCATTGTAACATAATGGAAGCATTCAGGAGAAGAGAAGAGCAAGCAGAGAAGAGTGTATGAAGAACACCCATGTACAGGCCTTTAAATTAATAGAAGAAAGTTCTGATTCAAATTCATCGTTTGTGTTATTTCTCTATGTATATTGTTGATGTACTCATGAATGTTTTCTTCTTGTCATACATTTTTCTTTATATGCTGTGTATGTGATTTCATGTTTCAACCTGAAGTCTGAAGGTGATATGGAATGAGTTTCAATCGTTTCTCTATCTGAGCCAGTAGATTCCTGCAAGGTGTGCAGTCGAAAATCATCTGCAAGGAGTGCATTGATGAAGGCTCGGGTAGTTTAACTCTTGTTCTTATTCACTCAGAAGTGAAAGTGGGTTGTTGAAGCTGTGAAAGGAGTGCACAGGCTGAAGAGGAAGTCTCAGTCGTGAGTCTGATAAGGAAGCTTTGGAGGACTGCTGCTACAGGCGTGCACAGAGTCAAAGGAGGGTCAAACATTTGAAGTGTTTGCAGGGTTGCCGCAAGGAGTGCGCGCAAGAAGATCCCTTTTCTAAGAGACCGAGAAGCTGTGAAGAGAGCTCAGGAGGAAGAGAGACCTTCAGAATTATTGAAAGGTTTCACAGGAGATTTCGTGCAAGAAATCCCCAAGAGGAAAGAAATCGACGGTCAGGATCTCACAGAGGAGATCGACAAAACCCGTCAGTCATTAGATCTTGAGGAGTTGCACAGGGGTTAAGCCGTGGTGTGAAGGGGAGAAGTTCCACAAAGGCATCGGGATATTGGGGTCATCGGGGGTTTGAAGGTTGAGAGAACTGAGACCTTTTGAATCTCGAAACGTCGACGGAATTATAGCCATTGATCCCAGCAGGACACGCGTTAGGCATCAAGGGAAGAGTTAGGATTTAACACATCGGGGTTTCTAGAGGTAAGAAACTCTTTCACATTGGAATCGCAATCCATGATATCCCAACGAGCTTTGAACCATCCATCAGCGAGGTTGTGTGGCAAGAGATCCTGAAGAGTCGGAGTTCGGGGCATCGGGGTTTCCGAAGGCAGGAAACTCTTGCAACTTGAAGTCACGATCCGTGATTTCTCGATCGTGACGGAAGTGTGGGCAATAGGCACCAGAGCAAAGGACAGGTTTCAAAGGGTTAACCTCACAGGAGCCAACACCAAGTGGCATCGGCGATCGGATGTCGGGGATCCGTGAGGGCAGTGGATCACAACCTCGTAAGTGACGATTTTCCGACGGGGAAAATTCTCGACAAGAGCAAGGAAAGCGTGGGTGAATATTTATCGAGTTTCAGGGACTTGTGAGACTCGATCCTGTGGTTTCAGGACTCACGATCTTGGGAAGTCCAATTTCCCGATTTGAAGTAGGGAGATCATAAGGAGCATTCTGTGGGTATTGAAAATTCCTGATAAGGGAGTTGAAGAGCATTTTAGTTCTTTGGGCCAAGGGAAGAGAAGGTCCTGTGTGAGCGGATGTTCCCTGGGTGATGCGTTTGCATCACTTTGGTATTGCATCAGAGTGTTTCTATCAATGACAAAGGGGGATATTGTTGATTATTTGGGTTGGTTTTCATTGATGTCAACCCTTGAAGAAAGCCTGGTAGAGAATTCTGATAGCACAAAGGTTTGGGTAATGGACCCAAGTTTGTTTGATGTATAATGGTATGATTTTTAATATATTTGAAAGTAATACTATTCTAGATGGATAGTACATTTCATACCATTTTTGGTGGTATGTGGAATATCACATAACACCTCACGGTTAGAGAGTTATGGCCATGTAAAGTTGGAGAACCCTCATGAGTCATCTAGAAGCCCCAAAAGGTCAAAGTAGTTGCAAAGAAGAAATTATTTAAATAATAAAGTAAAGTGATGAGTGTACTATAATTCAAATTGGATACAAAATATATTATTTAAATAATAAAGTTAATGGAGAAATTACTAAGTGGACAAGTGGTTAGAAGTGGGTTAGCTCTAAAATAAGGAAAGTGGTTTAACATGGTTAGAAGGTAACCCCTTGAGAAAGCTACATAAAGGTATAAATATGAGGAAAGGGTCTATCATTTAATGACACTTGAACATATTGAATATCTACAAGTGACTGAGGTAACCAAAGGATATCTAAGGCAAATTTCAAAGGGAAGGTGAAGTAAAGAAGGTCGAAATTCAAGGGAGGATAAATTATTTTGATGATGCTTTCTAAGGTGTTTCGGGTAAAAACGTCATAACTTCTTCATAATAGATCTAAAATCAGTAATACCAAAGGTATTGGGTAGAGTACAATCTATGGTATTTTATGTACCATTTTCAGATCCATACAACAAATATTTTGTGTGGGGCATGCTCTACAAGTTAGCTCTCTAGAATAAGCCACAATTCAACAAGGTATGCCATTTTTGTTATAATTCCTTTTCTGAGAGGTTCCAAGTAGTGAAACCTGGAGGAATTGCATGAAACACATTGAAGAACATTGTGTACTATTTTCATATCGTTATTCATTACGGGTACATAGTTATGATTATTTCAATTTAGGGTTGTTGACTAATCCAAAATTAGTCATGTGAGACTAAAGTAAAGTTTGATGAAAATGCTAGTCTCTTGTTGTTAAAGTTAAGGAAGGTTTGCAAGTATTTGATCATATAAACCACGTCTATTACAGAGTTAAAAATCAGATTTGTATGAAGAAATTGATGAGGGATTTTGGTTGAGGTACATGTTAGGTACATGGTTGAGACAAGTAGTTGATGAGTTGGCACATACATGAGGTGCATAGTTGATGATGTTCGTACATTTTTATGAGTCATAGTTTATGTGTATTTGATGCATTATTTGTAGATATTTAGTGCACGGTTGATGAAATCGTTGATGGTACAGGTTGAGGTACATTTTGGTGCATGGTTGAGGCACTTGTTTATGGTACAGGTTGATTACAATTTGTTTGGTACAAGTTGTTACAATTTGTATCGTGCAGGTTGATTGGTACAGGTTTACAATAGTATAGCTCACAGGGATAGTGCAATAGTGGTTCCATCATTCTACTTCTACGACATGGTGGTTGGACAGGGAAAGGATAGGTGGTTGTAGCCACCTTCCAGTTGTAGCCAGAGAACATAGGGGGTTGTATCCTCCTTCTGGTTGTAGCCAAAGAATTGGGGAGTTGGAACTCCCCTCAGGTTGTAGCCTGAGAAACTAGGGGGTTGGAGCCTCCTTCTAGTTGTAACTAGAAAAAAAAGGACGTTGATGCTTCTAATTAATGTAATTCTTAAATAAATATAATAAAAATCATTCTGTGGTTTTCTCTCGCTTTGGGTTTCCACGTAAAAACACTGGTGTACTGTGTATGTGTACGATTTCTCATTTGTTCATTGTTTATTTACTCTACAACTATTGGATGATAATGCTACATTGATATAACACTTGCATTTTGTGGTTAAAAAGGATTACATTTCTCTATTGCTAATTCACCCCCCTTCTCATTAATCCAATAGACATTTATTAGAAAAATAACCAACATCATCACAATTAAAAAAAAAACAATGGAAGATTACCATTGTATTTGTAGGTTCTCGTTTTCAACCTTCTGATGAAGTTATCCACCTCTTCATCTTCCTATGAATCATCATTGCAGCTACAAGTTTAATTTTCCTTCTTTTTATCTTTCTTCTTTATCTTCTTTGATTCCTTGAATGTTTCTTCCTTCATGACTCGATTGTCTTTCTTTGGCCTCATCTCGTAAGATATGAGTATCCCATGAAACTCATACATGCTTAAGGTGTCTAGATATTCTCTCTCTTCCAGGGTTGAAATATTCATATCATATCACATAGGTAGATCCCTTAGTACCTTTTGAACAATGATTGTTTCCTTTATTTCTTCTCCCAAACCCTTGATGGCATTGACTATCTAATCAACTCGTATAAATTAGGATGCAATGTTTTCATCTTCCTTCATATTCAATTGTTCTAACTTGAATCTAAATGTTTGAAGTTTGACTCCTTTAACTTTTGAATCTCCTTCGTAGATATTCTTCAGTTTGTCCCATATTTTTTTTTACGAATTCACAATGCATAACCTTGGTGTATACCAATTCATTCAAACCATTTAGTATGGAATTTTTAGATCTAAAATCATTGTCTTCAATTTTATTTCCATCCTTATCTATCGGTGGAGTGGCTCGTGTTTTGTATCCATCTACTATTGCTCGCAAAACATCGAATCCCTATGCATGTACATACATTTTTGTTTGTATGCTCTAGAAGTCATAGTTATGACCGTCAAACTATGGTACCCTAATCCTAGCGCAGTCCATGATGTCCTTTGAATGGTTAGACTTCTTTCTAATGGACCTTATCTAATTCCAATTATTGGATTACTGAGAGGTGGGTGAATCAGTACTGATAAATTTTAGTACTTTTAACCATAGTTTATTCTCCAACAATATTCAACAGTTTATCATTAGCATTCAATATATCATCAGTAGTATAATCATAAAAAACATCACATCACAATAGATACATAGTACACCATAATTTATGTGGAAATACAAACAAGAGAAAACAATCGAATGATTTTCTTATATATCAAAAGAATACATTCAATATTGGAAGCACCAAATGTTGATTCTCCAGCTACAACTGGAAGGATGCTCCAACCCCCTGTTCTAAGGATCCAACCTGAAAGAAGGCACAACTCCATGAATTCTCTGGCTCCAAAGAGAAGGAGGTTATAACCCCCCTGATTTCTTTGAATCCAACTAAAATGCGGCTACAAATACCTATCCTTGCCCCATCCAACTACCCTGTAATATAAATGTAGACCAATTGTCGTTATCACAAACTCTGTCACTTTCACTGCCACGATCACTTCCATTGTCACTATCACTCTGTCTCTGTGAATGTCTCTATCACTGTCACATCAACTTGTATATACTCATCGACCAACTAAACATTACCATACCATGCATCAAGTGTATACTAATATACATATTATCTCATGAATCAATCATGAACCAAAAGATACAACAACATTGAATAATGAATAATGAACAAGAGAATCAACCATGTACAACATGTGCCATATACCATATCATCAACCATATGAAGATCTATACCATATCATCAATGAAGTGTCTCAAAGAGCCTATGCATTCCCCTCATGTATACATCACCATACAACATGGATATCTCTCAACCATATACAATCAACTCAAGTATGTGAAGTATAAGAACCATATAAATGTTGTACCATACATAAGATTGTTTCTCACTTAGTCAACTAACTAACATATACCATATCCAAGTACAAGACCAACTATACCAAGAATTCCTCAATAATTCACAACATCCTAAGAAAATATAAGAATCAAAACAAACTAATAACCATACCAGAACTTATGTAGCTGACCTAATCCTGTAGAATGTTGACCTGTGAACTTGCTGTCAGACTCTAGGGACCTGGTACAAACATCTATTCAAATTTTCATGAGATTTATAGATGTACACAACTTTCGCTTCTACAGCCTGTGTATATACACTCTTTCCTCCACTAAATCTCCTATACATACTTTCCCTTATAGGCTTGCAACTCGTGTATACCTCAAAAACTAGGGTTTTACTGTAACTCTGATATTTTTGTTGTCGACCTTCTTTGCTACCTCAGAAAAATGACACTACAACCTTATCAAAAGATCACTAAATCACAATAAAGATAAGAAATGAATAATTGTATGAGTGTACTTGTGAATAGCTCCTTCAGGTGCTTATATACTTGATCTAGGTAGCTCCTCTCCTTAATTTAGGGCTTCTAGGGTTTTCTTGTTACAACATCTTTACCCCTTTGACCAAGACTTATAACAAACTAGGGGCTCTTTTTCCACTCTTCGGGGCTTCCAACTTTAAAAGGCCATATCTCCCTAACCGTGAGGAACAACATGGAATTATTCATATCACTTAAAATGGCATGATGCGTACTATCCATCTATAAGATTTTTTCCTACATTCACACTATCCTTTCTATCCATATTCTTCATTCAACTTTGTGTACCAAAACCACACCATCGAGTCTACCAAAATTATTCAAGGGTTGACATCAATATCTAAGATCACTCTCCAAGGATTGACATCGATGACAACCAACTATCTAAACCAACTATCCAACATAAATGTGTGCACTTGCCAAGGTTCTCGCAAAACTATGAAATGTGTGCACCATGTCTTTGATAACAATTCTCTGCACACTACTCAAGTGCGTGCAACATCAAAACTTAGTGCCAATGAATCACCATCCTATATGTACATTTACACTTCCAATTTGTACCAAGGAATAACCATCCTAAATGTACAATTTACAAAGGGTTCATATCAAGGACACTACAATCCCCTCCCCCTTATTTATGCACTATTCTTAGTGCATCATATACAAATGTACATACAAAAATTCAAAAACATGAGGAGGCTCTGCTCACATAGCATCATCCCGCCCCTAGGTTGCATCCTGAGAACTGTACTGGGTCAATTGAACCTTTACCAACTCCATCTATCGATTCCATAGTTGTTTGATTTTTTGATCTAATATGGAAATCGTTTTCACTTGCAAATCATATTCTATCTTCACATGAATCACATTCAAATAATTAATATTATTAGCATCAGGTACATACTTCTTAATAAATTACACATGAAAAACATTATGAATACACAAGGATGCAAACAATGCAAGCATATATGAGATAGGAACAATACTCTCTAGAATTTCAAATGGCCCACAATAGCACACTACTAACTTAGAACACTTCCCCAACATCAGGGAATTATGCTTAGCCTCCACTTTCAAAAACACATCATCGCCCACTTTAAACTCTCTGTGGATTTTTCCTTTATCTACATATCTTTTCTTCTTATCCCAGGCAACCTTTAAATTTGGCATTATCTTTACCATCTTCTCTTCCATTTCCCTAAGTAGATCTAGACCAACTACTACACGGTGTACTGGGTTGTCCCAACTCAGTGCCATGTTTCACTTTCTACCATAAAGTGCTTCAAATGGGCTCATATTCAAATATACTTGATACCCATTGTTGTAAACAAACTCTACCAAATTAAGGTATCCTTCTGATTTTAATGGATTATTGATCACATACATCTTGATCATGTCCTCAATCACCTAATTTACCCTCTCTATTTGACCATTCGTCTCAGGGTGATATGATGTGCTAAAGTTCATATTTGTTCCAAATCCTTTGAATAGTCGTTTCCAAAATTTCAAGGTGAAATTGGAATCTTTGCTAGACACAATTATCTTAGGTACCCCACGTAGATTAGCAACTTCTCTCATGTAGATCTCAACAATGTTGGTTTCCTTGTGCATTGATTTCACTAGAATAAAATGGGCAACTTTCGTAAGCTTCTCTACCATCACCATGATAGAATCATGCTATTTAGAAGTCCTAGAAAACTTAGTTATAAAAATCATGGTGACAACTTCCCACTTCCTTTTAAGAATGGGAAAATGCTGTAGCAAACCAGATGTATGTTTATGCTCATCCTCAACCTTCTGAAATTCGATACATTTAACCATAAAATAAACAACTTCGTTTTTCATACATGGACAAAAGTATTTTTTTTTTTTTTGCGAAAATTTTCTTTTGGTAACCTATATGTCCCACATAAGGAACCNATCTCTGAAAATATCATACTTTTCAACTCATGATCATTCATCACATAGACTTTGCTTCTATACATGAGGATTCCATCCTCTCTTAACTCATAACCTTCAAACTTATGTTGTGACATTCCTTGCTGTAAAGTCTCCTTTATGTCCACATAATGAATATTTGCTTTGGAAAAATATAAAGTTGTGTCTTACAAATATGATTGGTACATGCTAATAGTTGTAGCATGCATCTCATGCACCATCCTGTTGAGTGTGTCAGCCACCTTGTTGTCCTTTCCTTTGATATGCTTTGTATGGCACTTAAACTTGGTTGTCCAAACAAATACTTCAGACCACTATGGTCTATCCTTAGCTCAAATATTTTACCCACGAGATACTACCTCCACATCTTCAAGGCATACACTATAGCTTCCAATTCCAAGTCATGAGTAGCATAGACCCTTTAATTTTATTTCAAATTCCTTGACTTGTAGCACACCACATGTCCATTCTAAATCAAAAATCCACTCATTTCTTCCTTGTATGCATACATGCATACAACAAAGTCTGCATCAGGATCAACAATTCTCAATATCGGGGCACTTGTCAACAAACTTTTCAAGAGATGAATACTCCTTGCACAATCTAGAGTCCATTCAAATCGTGCACCTTTCTTATGCAAAGATGTAATTGGATGCACAATCTGTGAGAAGCCTTATATAAAATTTCTATAGTACCCCGTCAGTCCCATGAAGGACCTTAACTCTGTGACATTTCTTGGTGTCGACCATTCCTTAATGGATTTTATCTTTTCCGAATCCACAACTATTCCTTCCTTGGAAATAATATGACCCAAATAATGAATATGTCATTGATAAAATGAAAAATTTCTCAACTTTGGATACAACTAATTATCCCTCAATAACTATAACACCATCCTCAAGGATTTCTCATGATCCTCTTTGCACTTTGAGTAAATAAGTATTTAATCCATAAATACAATGAACAAATTATCTAAATACTCTCTAAAAAATCCATTCATTAAACACATGAAGAAAACTAGTGAATTTGACAACCAAAATGGAACCATTGAAAACTCGTACTGATCATACCATATTTTGAAGTCGATTTTAGTGATGTCTTCCTATTTTATTCTTACTTGGTGATATCTAAATCTGAGATCAATCTTTGAAAATATCTATGTGCCCCGTAGCTGATCAAAGAGGTCATCAATCCTTGGCAAAGGATACTTGTTCTTTACTTTTAACTTTTTCAACTACCTGAAGTCGATACAAAGTCTCATCATACCATCCTTCTTCTTCAAAAATAAAAATGTTGCACCCCAAGGTGACACACTTGGGAATATATACCCCTTCTCAGAATCTCTTCATGTTTCATCTGCAACTCCTTCAATTCTATCATACTCATTCTATAAGGAGTCCTGAATAGAGGTGTCACTCTAGGCATCAGATTTATAGAGAAATCAATATCTCTTTTTATAGTAAATCCCAATATCTCTTTGAAGACATCCTAAAACTCTTTTAGTATTACACAATCTTCCACACTTGGCACTTTATCCTTACATGCCTCTTCCATGTGCACTACAAATAGTTGACATCCTCTCCTATCTATTTTATTGAATTACAAAGATGAAAATTCTCTAATAGTCATAGCTCTTGGAATTCCTTCAATTTTTATTAAGTTCTCTTCCTCATCCAATAAAGTAAATTCCTTATTGTAACAGTCCAGGACAACATGGTTATTTTCCAACCAATCCATAACAATGAGGAAAACATATGAACCCAAAGGTATTATATTCAAATCATATTTTGAATACCAACCATTCATCTTCCTTGTACATGCCTCAACCATATCATTAATTTTCCCTTTCTCTCCTTTAGCAAACTATACCAACCAAGGTTTTTCTATCTTCCTTCTCGGAAAATGGAATCTTTCCAACATCTTAGGATCTAGATAACTATGAATAGCTCTAGAATCGATTAAAATAGCAATGGGTTGGTCATTAATATTACCTTCGACTTCAATCATGTGCAAATGAAAATCAACCTTATTGTTATCCAAGACTACATGAATCCTTGGCACACTTTTTCCCATGTCAACTATCACAACTTTCTATACACTATACATAGTCCTTGTTTTATCACCTCTTTGAGGGAAATCTCTATGCAAATGATCTTCGCCAAAATTCCAACATTGAATAGATTGTTTCCATGGAATTTTCCCCATTGTCTCTGTCATTCTATGTTCTTAAGAGTTGTATGTCCTTGCACAGTATTTCTAAAAAATGATGGCTTATCCCCCTTCTTCCTCCATTCCACCTTACTTTCCATCTTGTCTTCCCAAGGCTTTTGGAAAGTTGGTCCTCCCCTTTGTTTCTCATAAAGACACTTAGCGCGCATTATGATTTCTTCCAATGTCTTAGGGTCATCATACTATATCTTATCACTGATAAATCAAGAAAACCCACTTAGATACCTACGAATCTTCACCTGTTCATCCTTGATGAATGTGACATACTTTAATATCTCTAAGAATCTTCTTTCATACTCATCTATCGTCATACTCTCAAGCTTGAGTTTCAAATAAATCCTTAATTTTCCTATCACAATACCACTTGGTTAAGTATTTCTTTCTGAAATACCTATTGAACTCCCTCCAAGTAACCTTCTTCTCATCAATGTGTTGCACTTGCACAAACTGATCCCACCACATTGATGCCTTTCCTTTTAACTAATAGATGGAAATTATCCCTTCTACATGTGCAAAATAATTATTTAGTCGTAAGTGCTTCCTCGTACCTAGCAACCAGGTCTCCACATCCTCATCCTTATTATGCTCCCCATCAAAGGTAGGAGGCTTGATATTATACATTTATCCCTATAGCTCGTCCACCCTAGTTCTTCTCTTATGCTTTCTAACAGGATATGGAATTGAACTACTGCATGCTTTCCTACAAGAATTATTTGGTGAGTGAGGTTAATTACTATTATCACTTCTTTCTTCTCTTCTTTTCTCATCATTAGACCTGCGTATTCTTGACCTACTTGTCTCTATCTCCTTATCCATTTTATTTTCTATTATATCCAAGCTCTGCATCAATTTGACATTAAATTCATCTTGCTACTCCTTGGCTCTTATTATTAGCCTTCTAGCTTTAGACATTGTTTTGTAGTCCCTTTATGGTTTTTACCGAATTCATGCGCTCCTCCTTGGATTTTGTACCATCAACACTCAAATCGACGAAAAAATCCCAAAATTCATCATCATGACTGTAATTCCTCTACACATATTCCATGCTTTTTACCTTATGCATTGATTCTCTCTTCCTCTAATCATTGATAATTCTACAAGAAGTGCAAGAAAAAAGATTTGTTAGATGAATTAATGACACAACTTCATGAAAAATCTGCACCATCTTGTCATAATCCTTTCTTCTGAAGCCTATGAATGCACTGGTGTTCAACACATGCCAATGTGAAATGTCAATATTTGATATACACAATTTGTAGCATTAACGCACATGCATCACAATTTTTTTTGTGCATCCCCAAACCATTAGTGCGCACACCTATGCACCAATATTTACTTCGTAGTTTGAGTGCCACACTCAACAATATCAAGAATTTAGTGTGCACATTTGTTCATTCTTACTTAATGCACACCATGGCCACGCTGAAATTCAAAAAATCATCCCATACAGGCTCAATGTTGAAACTAGAGATCTGATACTAGAATGTAACATCCCCATCCACCCCAAGTTGGGCCACATCACACAACCTTAGATTATGTAGCTCTAAATCAACCAAATTGTAACATCCACAACATACTACTAAGTAATGTTACTCCAAAATACACTGTGTGGATTATAATCTAAACACAAGTCTGTGCGGTATCACTTGAAGTAATGTGCTTAGCCCAAGCTCGAGTCGCACCACACAACTTATAACGACGAAAGAACCTTTCTCCTTTTAACATGAATTTAAGCAGTGGAAGTAACTAAAACAAGTCCATGCATCAACATATTAATCACATATCACAACAGTGCACACAACCACGCTAGTGTCACATTCCAATTTTGATTTCCTTGTGCATGAGGTCTAATTTCTTGTGTGCACACATAATTTGCAGCCTCCTATGCACATAGGCTATTTTCCTCTACACCCAACCATTCAATCCTCTTATTGAAAACTCATAATCAAAATCACAAGGTTAATTTAATAGGAAAAACTAACAATAATTGTCATACTTATCCACGACTACAATACTGAATGAAAACACCACACTTACATACACAAGAACCATTAAAAAAAATAACAACAATTACTTATATGCGACAACATATAAGAATCAACCCATGTCAAAAAAAGATAAATAAGAACATTGTAAATAAGACAACACATAAAGAACACTTATCTTTTATGGAAGTCACTAACTGCACTCATAACTCAAACATTCTTCCCATCCATAGACTATGTTTTTCATAAGCTTTCAACAACAGGTCACCCCTGATATGGGGCTTAACTCCACCAAGGAAAAAGGGTTCCTAGCGACAAGCTAAGGTCTAAATCTCAACATAATTGCTCAGTCCTAGGTTCCCGTTGCTGCCACTAGCCCACAATCCCTCATCTCCCACACACCTATCACACCCAATGAAGTGTTCCCCTTATTTTCTCATTGGTCCCTCATCTTCCCCACTTCCCTTCTAGGGTTACCAAAAATAGGCTAGACAGGATGTGTTTGATCCCTGGGACTATTATGGAAGTCACTAACTGCACTCATAACTCAAACATTCTTCCCATCCATAGACTATGTTTTTCATAAGCTTTCAACAACAGGTCACCCCTGATATGGGGCTTAACTCCACCAAGGAAAAAGGGTTCCTAGCGACAAGCTAAGGTCTAAATCTCAACATAATTGCTCAGTCCTAGGTTCCCGTTGCTGCCACTAGCCCACAATCCCTCATCTCCCACACACCTATCACACCCAATGAAGTGTTCCCCTTATTTTCTCATTGGTCCCTCATCTTCCCCACTTCCCTTCTAGGGTTACCAAAAATAGGCTAGACAGGATGTGTTTGATCCCTGGGACTAATTATCAGTGCACAAGGGAACAATTCTCAAAAAACTTTAACATGAAGAGTATTCTCACGGGCCTATCAACCGGCCTCCTCAACAACCAATCTCTCACCCTTAGAAACTTTTTATGGGTATGACATCCCAACTCCTCAATATCCCAAAAATTGATTACAGAACCTTGCAACTCCTTACAAGATTCCTTGTGCAGATAAGGTAATAATTGGATTTTCCATATAGTATGATCTCCTTCTCCACATGAGGGCCTGAAACATCAATCATCTTCGAATAATTGGATAATCTCCAAAATATACTAAGGATAACAATATATATTCATGCCTTCAACTTGACACTTTTCATCTTCATAAGTAGCATAAGCCACTTGGTGACCCGTTCCCATCCCTCGAGGACATAGGATAAAATAATTATCCAACATTACACTTTTAAGGAAATATTATAAAATATTCCCCTAAGACTTAAGTCTCACCCCCACTTTTTCCTTTTTCGATGGATTCATCCCCCCATCTCTTTTCTTTTTAGTTTATCTATGCCCATTAATGTAATATTATATTAGTAACTGTGATTATATTTACATGGATAGGAGCACTATCCTATCTTCACCC
>JASDQU010371737.1:58586-70115 GCA_032191745.1 Picea mariana | reverse complement strand
TAAAACCTTTATCAATCACACGATAAACCAGTGATCAAGTATCAACCAACAAATCAAAAAGACAACGACAGTATAATCAACGAAATAGGTGTTTTCACATTTGCAATTGTGAAAACTGAGTCAAAATTGAATTGTAATGGTTGCAAAAAACGAGACACATGTCCATTAGCACAATGCGACAATGATTTCTCATGATACCGCAAGGGGTGTAGGCAGCTTTTGAGAGTAATAAAAAAAAAAATTGGGTTGGCTGCCAACAAAGCCCCAAAAGGTCAAAGTAGTTGCAAAGAAGAAATTATCTAAATAATAAAGTAAAGTGATGAGTGGACTATAATTCAAAGTGGATACAAAATAAACTATTTAAATAATAAATTTAATCAAGAAATTACTAAGTGGACAAGTGGTTAGAAGTGGGTTAGCCCTAAAATAAGGAAAGTGGTTTAACATGGTTAGAAGGTAACCCCTTGAGGAAGCTACATAAAGGTATAAATATGAGGAAACGGTCTATCATTTAATGACACTTGAGAATATTAGATATCTACAAGTGACTGAGGTAACCAAAGGATATCTAAGGCAAATTTCAAAGGGAAGGTGAAATAAAGAAGGTCGAAATTCAAGGGAGGATAAATTATTTTGATGATGCTTTCTAAGGTGTTTCAGGTAAAAACGTCATAACTTCTTCATAATAGATCTAAAATAAGTAATACCAAAAGTATTGGTTAGAGTACAATCTATGGCATTTTATGTACCATTTTTAGATCCATACAACAAATATTTTGTGTGGGGCCTGCTCTACAAGTTACCTCTCTAGAATAAGCCACAATTCAACAAGGTATGCCATTTTTGCTATAACTCCTTTTCTGAGAGGTTCCAAGTAATGAAACCTGGAGGAATTGCACAAAAGACATTCAAGAACATTGTGTACTATTTTCATATCGTTAGTCATTACAGGTACATAGTTATGATTATTTCAATTTAGTGTTGTTGACTAATCCAAAATTAGTCATGTGAGACTAAAGTAAAGTTTGATGAAAGTGTTAGTCTCTTGTTGTTAAAGTTAAGGAAGGTTTGCAGGTATGTGATCATATACACCATGTCTATTACAGAGTTAAAAATCAGATTTGTATGAAGAAATTGATGATGGATTTTGGTTGAGGTACATGTTGGGTACATGGTTGAGACAAGTAGTTGATGAGTTGGCACATACATGAGGTGCATAGTTGATCATGTTCATAAATTTTTATGAGTCATAGTTTATGTGTATTTGATGAATTATTGGTACATATTTAGTGCATGGTTGATGAAATCATTGATGGTACAAGTTGAGGTACAAGTTGGTGCATGGTTGAGGCACTTGTTTATGGTACAGGTTGATTACAATTTGTTTGGTACAAGTTGTTACAATTTGTTTGGTGCAGGTTGATTGGTACAGGTTTACAACAGTATAGCTCACAGTGATAATAGTGGTTCCATCATTCTACTTCTACGACATGGTGGTTGGATAGGGATACGACATGGTGGTTGTAGCCACCTTCTAGTTGTAGCCAGAGAACGTGGGGGGTTGTATCCTCCTTCTAGTTGTAGCTAGAGAATTGGGGAGTTGGAACTTCCTGTAAGTTGTAGCCTGAGAAACTAGGAGGTTGGAGCCTCATTCCAGTTACAGTTGGAAAAAAAAGGACGTTGATGCTTCTAATTAATGTAATTCTTAAATACATATAATAAAAATCATGTTGTGGTTTTCTCTCGCTTTGGGTTTCCACGTAAAAACACTGGTGTACTGTGTATGTGTATGATTTCTCATTTCTTCATTGTTTATTTACTCTACAACTATTGGATGATAATGCTACATTGATATAACACTTGCATTTTGTGGTTAAAAAGGATTACATTTCTCTATTACTGATTCACCCCCCTTCTTAGTAATCCAATAGACATTTATTAGAAAAATAACCAACACCATCACAATTAAAAAAAAAACAATGGAAGCTTACCATTGTATTTGTAGGTTCTCGTTTTCAACCTTCTGATGAAGTTATCCGCCTCTTCATCTTCCTATGAATCATCATTGCAGCTACAAGTTTACTTTTCCTTCTTTTTATCTTTCTTCTTTATCTTCTTTGATTCCTTGAATGTTTCTTCCTTCATGACTCGATTGTCTTTCTATGGCCTCATCTCGTAAGATATGAGTATCCCATGCAACTCATGCATGCTTAAGGTGTCTAGATATTCTCTCTCTTCCAGGGTTGAAATATTAATATCATATCACATAGGTAGATCCCTTAGTACCTTTTGAACAATGATTGTTTCCTTTATTTCTTCTCCCAAACCCTTGATGGCATTGACTATCTCATCAACTCGTATAAATTAGGACGCAATGTTTTCATCTTCCTTCATCTTCAATTGTTCTAACTTGAATCTAAATGTTTGAAGTTTGACTCCTTTAACTTTGGAATCTCCTTCGTAGATATTCTTCAGTTTGTCCCATATTTTTTTTATGGATTCACAATGCATAACCTTGGTGTATACCAATTCATTCAAACCATTCAGTATAGAGTTTATAGATCTAGAATCATTGTCTTCAATTTTATTTCCATCTTTATCTATCGAGGCAGTGGCTCGTGTTTTGTATCCATCTACTATTTCTCGCAAAACATCGAATCCCTATGCATGTACATACGTTTTCATTTGTATGCTCCAGAATTCATAGTTATGACTGTCAAACTATGGTACCCCAATCCTAACATAGTCCATGATGTCCTGTGAATGGTTAGACTTCTTTCCGATAGACCTTATCTGATTCCAATTATTGGATTACTGAGAGGGGGGTGAATCAGTACTGAGAAATTGTAGTACTTTTAACCACAGTTTATTCTCCAACAATATCCAATAGTTTATCATTAGCATTCAATATATCATCAGTAGTATAATCATAAAAAACATCACATCACATTAGATACACGGTACACCATAATTTATGTGGAAATCCAAATAGGAGAAAACAACAGAATGATTTTCTTATATATCAAAAGAATACATTCAATATTGGAAGCACCAAATGTTGATTCTCTAGCTACAACTAGAAGGATGCTCCAACCCCCTGTTCTAAGGATCCAACCTAAAAGAAGGCACAACTCCATGAATTCTTTGACTCCAAAGAGAAGGAGGCTATAACCCCCCTGAGTTCTCTAAATCCAACTAAAAGGCAGCTACAACTACCTATCCTTTCCCCATCCAACTACCCTATAATATAAATGTAGACCAATTGTCATTATCACAAACTCTATCACTATCACTGCCATGATCACTTCCATTGTCACTATCACTCTGTCTCTGTGAATGTCTCTATCACTATCACATCAACTTGTATCTACTCATCGACCAACTAAACCTTACCATACCATGCATCAAGTGTATACTAATATAGATATAATCTCAGGAATCAATAATGAACCAAAAGATACAACAACATTGAATAGTGAATAATGAACAAGAGCATCAACCATGTACAACATGTGCCATATACCATATCATCAACCATATGAAGATCTATTCTGTATCATCAATGAAGTGTCTCAAAGAGCCTATGCATTCCCCTCATGTATACATAACCATACAACCTGGATATCTCTCAACCATATACAATCAACTCAAGTATGTGAATTATAAGAACCATATAAATGTTGTACCATACATAAGATTTTTTCTCACTCAGTTAACTAACCAACATATACCATATCCAAGTACAAGACCAACTATACCAAGAATTCCTCAATAATTCACAACATCCTAAGAAAATATAAGAATCAAAACAAACTAATAACCATACCAAAACTTATGTAGCTGACCTAAACCTGTAGAATGTTGACCTGTGAACTTGCTTTCAGACTCTAGGGACCTGGTACAAACATCTATTCAAATTTTCATGAGATTTATAGATGTACACAACTTTCGCTTCTACATCCTGTGTATATACACTCTTTCCTCCACTAAATCCCCTGTACATACTTTCCCTTATAGGCCTACAACTCATGTATACCTCAAAAACTAGGGTTTTACTGTAACTCTGACATTTTTGTTGTTGACCTTCTTTGCTACCTCAAAATAATGATGCTACAACCTTATCAAAAGATCACTAAATCACAATAAAGATAAGAAATGAATAAGTGTATGATTGTACTTGTGAATGGCTCCTTCAGGTGCTTATATACTTGATCTAGGTAGCTCCTCTCCTTAATTTAGGGCTTCTAGGGTTTTGTTGTTACAACATCTTTACTCCTTTTACCAAGACTTATAACAAACTAGGGGCTCCTTTTCCACTCTTCGGCGCTTCCAACTTCAAAAGGCCATATCTCCCTAACCATGAGGAACAACGTGGAATTCTTCATATCACTTAAAATGGCATGATGTGTACTATCCATCTATAAGGGTTTTTCCTACATTCACACTATCCTTTCTATCCATATTCTTCATTCAACTTTGTGTACCAAAACCACACCATCGGGTATACCAAAATTATTCAAGGGTTGACATCAATCTCTAAGATCACTCTCCAAGGATTGACATCGATGACAACCAACTGTCTAAACCAACTGTCCAACATAAATGTGTGCACTTGCCAAGGTTCTCACAAAACTATGAAATGTGTGCACCATGTCTTTGATAACAATTCTTTGCGCACTACTCAAGTGTGTGCAACACCAAAACTTAGTGCCAATGAATCACCATCCTATATGTACATTTACACTTCCAATTTGTACCAAGGAATAACCATCCTAAATGTACAATTTACAAAGGGTTCATATAAGGGACACTACAATCCCCTCCCCCTTATTTATGCACTATTCTCAGTGCATCATATACAAATGTACATACAAAAATTCAAAAACATGAGGACACTGCTCGCATAGCATCATCGCGCCCCCAGGTTGCATCCTGAGAACTGTACTGGGTCAATTGAACCTTTACCAACTCCATCTCTTGATTCCAGAGTTGTTTGATTTGCTGATCCAATATGCAAATCGTTTTCACTTGCAAATCATCTTCTATCTTCACATGAATCACATTCAAATAATTAATATTATTAGCATCATGTACATACTTCTTAATAAATTACACATGAAAAACATTATGAATACACAAGGATGAAAACAATGCAAGCATATATGAAATAGGAACAATCCTCTCTAGGATTTCAAATGGCCCACAATAGCACACTACTAACTTAGAAAACTTCCCCAACATCAGGGAATTATGCTTAGCCTCCACTTTCAAAAACACATCATTGCCCACTTTAAACTCTCTGTGGATTTTTCCTTTATCTAAATATCTTTTCTTCCTATCCCAGGCAACCTTTAAATTTGGCATTATATTTACCATCTTCTCTTCCATTTCCCTAAGAAGATCTAGACCAACTACTACATGGTGTGTTCGGTTGTCCCAACTCACTGCCATGTTTCACTTTCTACCATAAAGTGCTTCAAATGGGCTCATATTCAAATATACTTGATACCCATTGTTGTAAACAAACTCTACCAAATTAAGGTAGCCTTCTGATTTTGACGGATTATCGATCACATACATCTTTATCATGTCCTCAATCACCTAATTTACCCTCTCTATTTGACCATTCATCTCAAGGTGATATGATGTGATAAAGTTCATATTTGTTCCAAATCCTTTGAATAGTCGTTTCCAAAATTTAAAGGTTAAATTGGAATCTTTGTCAGACATAATTATCTTAGGTACCCCACGTAGCTTAGAAACTTCTCTCATGTAGATGTCAACAATGTTGGTTTCCTTGTGTGTTGATTTCACTGGAATAAAATGGGCAACTTTTGTAAGCTTCTCTACCACAACCATGATAGAATCATGCTATTTAGAAGTCCTAGAAAACTTAGTTATAAAAATCATGCTGACAACTTCCCACTTCCTTTTAAGAATGGGAAAATGTTGTAGCAAACCAGATGTATGTCTATGCTCATCCTTAACCTTCTGAAATTCGAGAAATTTAACAATAAAATAAAAAAATTCATTTTTCATACATGGACAAAAGTATTTATTTTTTTCTGCGAAAATTTTCTTTTGGTAACCTATATGTCCTACATAAGGAACCTTATGCATCTCTGAAAATATCATACTTTTCAACTCATGATCATTCATTACATAGTCTTTGCTTCTATACATGAGGATTCCATCCTCTCTTAACTCATAACCTTCAAACTTATGTTGCGACATTCCTTGTTGTAAAATCTCCTTTATTTCCACATAATGAAGATTTGCTTTGGAAAAATATAAAGTTGTGTCACGCAAATATGATTGGGACATGTTAACAGTTGTAGCATGCATCTCATGCACCATCCTATTGAGTCTGTCAGCCACCTTGTTTTGCTTTCATTTGATATGCTTTGTATGGCACTTAAACTTGGCTGTCCAAACAAATACTTCAGACCACTATGGTATATCGTTAGCTCAAATATTTTACCCATGAGATACTACCGCCACATCTTCTAGGCATATACTATAGCTTCCAATTCCAAGTCATGAGCAGCATAGACCCTTTAATTTTATTTCAAATTCCTTGACTTGTAGCACACCACGTGTCCATTCTAAATCACAAATCCACCGATTTCTTCCTTGTATGCATACATGCATAGAACGAAGTCTTCATCAGGATCAACAATTCTCAATATCGGGGCACTTGTCAACAAAATTTTCAAGAGATGAAAACTCCTTGCACAATCTAGAGTCCATTCAAATTGTGCACCTTTCTTATGCAAAGATGTAATTGGATGCACAATCTGTGAGAAGCCTTATATAAAATTTCTATAGTACCCCATCATTCCCATGAAGGACCTTAACTCTGCGACATTTCTTGGTGTCGACCACTCCTCAATGGATTTTATCTTTTTCGAATCCACAACTTTTCCTTCCTTGGAAATAATATGACCCAAATAATGAATATGTCATTGATAAAATGAAAAAATTCTCAACTTTGGATAGAACTAATTACCCCTCAATAGCTATAACACCATCCTCAAGGGTTTCTCGTGATCCTCTTTGCACTTTGAGTAAATAAGTATTTAATCCATAAATACAATGAAAGAGTTATCTAAATACTCTCTGAAAAATCCATTCATTAAACACATGAAGAAAACTAGTGAATTTGACAACCAAAATGGAACCATTGAAAACTCGTACTGATCATACCATATTTTGAAGTCGATTTTAGTGATGTCTTCCTATTTTATTCTTACTTGGTGATATCTAAATCTGAGATCAATCTTTGAAAATATCTATGTGCCCCGTAGCTGATCAAAGAGGTCATCAATCCTTGGCAAAGGATACTTGTTCTTTACTTTTACTTTTTTCAACTACCTGAAGTCGATACAAAGTCTCATCATACCATCCTTCTTCTTCAAAAATAAAAATGTTGCACCCCAAGGTGACACACTTGGGAATATATACCCCTTCTGCAAAATCTCTTTATGTTTCATCTGCAACTCCTTCAATTCTATCATACTCATTCTATAAGGAGTCTTGAATAGAGGTGTCACTCCAGGCATCAAATTTATAGAGAAATCAATATCTCTTTTTATAGGAAATCCCAATATCTCTTTGAAGACATCCTAAAACTCTTTTAGTATTACACAATCTTCCACACTTGGCACTTTATCCTTATGTGCCTCTTCCATGTGCCCTTCAAATAGTTGACATCCTTTCCTATCTATTTTCTTCAATTGCAAAGATGAAAATTCTCTAATAGTCATAGCTCTTGGAATTCCTTAAATTCTTATTAAGTTCTGTTCCTCATCCAATCAAGTAAATTCCTTATTGTAATAGTCCAGAACAACATGGTTCTTTTCCAACCAATCCATACCAATGAGGAAAACATACGAACCCAAAGGTATTATATTCAAATCATATTTTGTGCAAAGTCCATTCATCTTCCTTGTACATGCCTCCACCATATCATTAATTCTCCCTTTCTCTCCTTTAGTTAACTATACCAACCAAGGTTTTTCTATCTCCCTTCTCGGAAAATGGAATATTTCCAACTTCTTAGGATCTAGATAACTATCAATAGCTCTAGAATCAATTAAAATAGCAATGGATTGGTCATTAATATTACCTTCGACTTTAGTCATGTGCGAATGAAAATCAGCCTTATTGTTATCCAAGACTGCATGAATCTCTGGCACACTTTTTCCCATGTCCTCAACTATCACAACTTTCTATACACTATGCATAGTCCTTGTTTTATCACCTCTTTGAGGGAAATCTCTGTGCAAATGATCTTCGCCAAAATTCCAACATTGAATAGATTGTTTCCATGGATTTTTCCCCATTGTCTATATTATTCTATGTTCTTAAGAGTTGTATGTCCTTGCACAATATTTCTAAAAAATGATGGCTTAGCCCCCTTCTTCCTCAATTCCACCTTATTTTTCATCTTGTATTCCCAAGACTTTTGGAAAGTTGGTCTTCCCCTTTGTTGCTCATAAAGACACTTAATGCGCATTATGATTTCTTCCAATGTCTTATGGTCATCATACTGTATCTTATCACTGATAAATCAAGAAAACCCACTCAGATACCTATGAATCTTCATCTGTTCATCCTTGATGAATGTGACATATTTTAATATCTTTAAGAATCTTCTTTCATACTCATCTATCGTCATACTCCCAAGCTTGAGTTTCAAACAAATCCTTCATTTTCCTATCACAATACCACTTGGTTAAGTATTTATTTTTGAAATACCTATTGAACTCCCTCCAAGTAACCTTCTTCTCATCAATGTGTTGCACTTGCACAAACCGATCCCACCACATTGATGCCTTTCCTTTTAACTGATAGATGGAAACTATCCCTTCTGCATGTTCAAAATAATTATTTAGTCATAAATACTTCGTCATACCTAGCAACTAGGTCTCCACATCCTCATCCTTATTGTGCTCCCCATCAAAGGTAGGAGGCTTGATATTATACATTTCTCGCTATAGCTCGTCCACCCTAGTTCTTCTCTTATGTTTTTTAACAAGATATGGAATTGAACTACTGCGTGCTTTCCTATAAGAATTATTTGGTGAGTGAGGTTAATTACTATTATCACTTCTTTCTTCTCTTCTTTTCTCATCATGAGACCTGCTTGTTATTGACCTACTTGTCTCTATCTCCTTATCCATTCTATTTTCTATTATGTCCAAGCTCTGCATCAATTTGACATTAAAATCATCTCGCTACTCCTTGGCTCTTATTATCAGCCTTATAGCTTTGGACATTGTTTTGTAGTCCCTTTATGGTTTCTATCGAATTCATGTGCTCCTCCTTGGATTTTGTACCATCAACATTCAAATCGACAAACAAATCCCAAAATTCATCATCATGACTGTAATTCCTCTACACATATTCCATGATTTTTACCTTATGCATTGATTTTGTCTTGCTCTAATCATTGATAATTCTATAAGAAGTGCAGAAAAAAAGATTTGTTAGATGAATTAATGACACAACTTCATGAAAACTCTACACCATCTTGTCATAATCCTTTCTTCTAAAGCCTATGAACGCACTGGCATTCAACACATGCCAATGTGAAATGTCAATATTTGATATACACAATGTGTAGCATTAATGCACATGCATCACAATTTTTTTTGTGCATCCCCAAACCATTAGTGCGCACACCTATGCACCAATATTTACTTCGTAGTTTGAGTGCCACACTCCACAATATCAAGAATTTAGTGTGCACATTTGTTCATTCTTACTTAATGCACACCATGGCCATGCTGAAACTTGAAAATTCATCCCATACAAGCTCAATGTTGAAACTAGAGATCTGATACTAGAATGTAACATCCCCATCCACCCCAGGTTGGGCCACGTCACACAACCTTAGATTATGTAGCTCTGAATCAACCAAATTGTAACATCCACAACATATTACTAAGCAATGTTACTCCAAAATACACTGTTTGGATTATAATCTAAACACAAGTCTGTGCAGTATCACTTGAAGTAATGTGCTAAGCCCAAGCTCAAGTCTCACCACACAACTTATAACAATGAAAGAACCTTTCTCCTTTTAACATGACTTTAAGCAGTGGAAGTAACTAAAACAAGTCTGTGCATCAACATATTGATCACATATAACAACAGTGCACACAACCATACTAGTGTCACATTCCAATTTTGATTTCCTCATGCGCGAGGTCTAATTTCTTGTGTGCACACATAATTTGCAGCCTCCTATGCACATAGGCTATTTTCCTCTGCACCCAACCATTCAATCCTCTTATTGAAAACTCATAATGAAAATCACAAGGTTAATTTAACAAGAAAAACTAACAATAATTGTCATACTTATCCATGACTACAATACTGAATGAAAACACCACACTTACATACACAAGAACCATTAAAAAAAATAACAACAATTACTTATATGAGACAACATATAAGAATCAACCCATGTCAAAAAAAGATAAATAATAACATTGTAAATAAGACAACACATAAAGAACACTTGTCTTTTATGGAAGTCACTAACTGCACTCATAACTCAAATGTTCTTCCCATCCATAGACTATGTTTTTCATAAGCTTTCAACAACAGGTCACCCCCGATATGGGGCTTAACTCCACCAAGGAAAAAGGGTTCCTAGCGACAAGCTAAGGTCTAAATCTCAACATAATTGCTCAGTCCTAGGTTCCTGTTACTGCCACTAGCCCACAATCCCTCATCTCCCACACACCTATCACACCTAATGAAGTGTTCCCCTTATTTTCTCATTGGTCCCTCATCTTCCCCACTTCCCTTCTAGGGTTACCAACAATAGGCTATATAGGAAGTCTTTGATCCCTGAGACTAATTCTCAGTGCACAAGGGAATAATTCTCAAAAAACTTTAACATGAAGAGTATTCTCATGGGCTTATCAACCGACCTCCTCAAAAACCAATCTCTCACCCATAGAAACTTCTCATGGGGATGATATCCCACCTCCTCAATATCCCAAAAATTGATTACAGAACCTTGCAACTCCTCACAAGATTCCTTGTGCAGATAAGGTAATAATTGGATTTTCCATATAGTATGATCTCCTTCTTCACACGAGAGCCTGAAACATCAATCATCTTCGAATAATTGGATAATCTCCAAAATATACTAAGGACAACAATATATATTCATGCCTTCAACTTGACACTTTTCATCTTCAGAAGTAGCATAAGCCACTTGGTGACCCGTTCCCATCCCTCGAGGACATAGGATAAAATAATTATCCAACATTACACTTTTAAGGAAATATCATAAAATATTCCCCTAAGACTTAAGTCTCAACCCCCCTTTTTCCTTTTTCGATGGATTCATCCCCCCATCTCTTTTCTTTTTAGTTTATTTGTGCGCATTGATGTAATATTATATTAGTAACTGTGATTATATTTACATGGATAGGAGCACTAGCCTATCTTCACCCCAGATCACCAGCCTCATAATCACGTGGGCTCTCCTGCCTCAATACATATACA